>APFE031244754.1:7464-150483 GCA_000404065.3 Pinus taeda | reverse complement strand
GGCTACAACTCTGAAACTGGTGTGGCAGGTTGTGGCTCAGGCTCGCTTGATGTGGCTTTGAAGCTTGTAGATGACCATCATTTCCCCCCCTGTCAGATACAAGGTGAGAAGATGGAGAAAACTCAACTGCAAGACTTTTCAATATTCTGGAACAAGTTCTGACATGTGTTTGAAATATCTTCTTGGCTATTGATGCCCATTGCCAAGAAGCGATCCATCCTAGATGAATCTTTGTTCTTGCAGGACGTTTGTTGCTGAAGCATCTATGTGAAGAATGGCTGGTTTTATGGCAGTGCTTACATGGATGAAGATCAAAACAGTGATCTTTCAGATGGCCAACTCGATCACAATGTTGGCATTTCACGATCTGTTGTTGTTGTTGCTATTGTGGAAGAGGAGCAGAGTCTGGAACAGCTGAAGCTGAATTGTCATGAGGAGCAGGTGAACTCTCATAGATGAATCCAGCACTCTGAAACTGAATGGGCTTGGCATAGTTTGGAATATGAAAGGACAAGTCCTTGTCATATCCAAGATCAGTTCTGTGCTTGTTGTGGACAAGCTGTTCCCAAGCTCTGATGATGGGCTTGAGAAGAGCAGACTGAGTTTCTGCATCTGCATGTACTGTAACATTATTGACTTGTTGCTGATGGATGGTTGTCTCAAAGTTCTGAACGGAAACAGATTCAGACTGATGACTCCACTGCTGTAATTCTTCTTGTTGTAGCTGAGATTCAAGCTGCAAAAAATCAATCTTTTCTTGTGCATATTGTAGACATGTCTGAATTCTTGAGAGAGAGCCTTTGCTGATTTGTAATGTGTCATCAACAGTGGATTGTATAAAAGTTTTCATGAACTCTAATACTTCAGTAATTGTAGCCATTTTTCTCAATAGAAATGCACCACTAGAAACTTGTTTTGAAGTGAAAATGTACCCTAAATAATCACAATGCTTGCAACCAATAGCAGACAATCTGGTGCATATAATGGTGATATCACCCCAACAATTAAAGCAATCTTCTCATTAAAATCTGTTGAGAAAAACAAATTTGTTTGTTGCACATAAATTTATGCCCAAACTGCACAATAGGAACAAGTAAATTGAACAAGCAGCAACTTTAAATTGGATCTTCCAAATACTCCTTCACTTTCTCTGCTCGATTCAATTCTGCCGGTCTACAAAGAGGTCTTAGGTGAGTTGAAGGAGGCTAGGGCAACATGGATACAGTTTGATGAACCCTTGCTTGTAATGGAACTTGAGGCTCACCACCTGAGTGCTTTCTCTAAAGCTTATTCTTTCCTTTTTCCTCTTATATGCTAAGGACCATATTATAAAACTGTACCTCCTAGTACACTGGTATCTGTATATATGCTAAGACCATAAGCTGCATAGGATGAGATGGTTAATCATAGTTGACGAGTGATATGTATGTAGCACGGGGTTGCAAACTCTGTGGAATAAATAAGCGTTCTTTGAGTTGAAAGAGACTGCTACCAAATATAAAATGGAGTTTGTAAAGGGCCGCTATTCAAAACAACAATTTGCACCCCATATCTGTTGCATTGCTTGCCATGTATCAGAGTTTGCCTGCTTTAGATGGACTGCTCCAAGATCGCCATCTCTGTCATATAATATACTAATATTTGTTTAAAGTAGAATGTCAACCGCGCAGGCAACCCTGGCATATGCCTTGGGCAGCGCCCCGCCCTCCTGTATCCTAATACATATAACAAATTACTTTCCTTGGCTTCCACGCCAAGAGTTCCCCATGTGCAGATTACGCTGCACCTTTTATCAGAGGCGCCGCTGATAAGAACGAGCCGAGAAAACCATGGAGAATTGCCTTCGGTATCTTCCTGTTAAGAGCGAGCTTTAGTGTGATAGGCCTCAGCTTGAGGAGAATGAATGGGGAGATATTATTCTTCGAACGACATTGAAATGTCGATGCCAGACAAATCCTTTCATTATCTAACAATAAAAAGGATACAAAAATAGCAGATAACACTCTCACAGCGAGCTTCACATGCCCAAATCCACTGATTTTCAGAGAGATCTGCTTGCAATTTCAGTGAGCGAAGGGTGGACTACGCATATGAAAACCGCCTCCTAGGACTCTCAGAAGGCACGTGTTCTACAGAATGACACTCGAGACCGACAAATAATGGATGTTGGCCGTCATCAAAGGCAGGCGGAGGCACAAGCTGGCCGGTATAATGGGCTACTAAATTGTCAAAAACAGTACACCACCATTTCTTTGCTTGTAGACACCATCTCGAATAACAGAGTTCCTTGCTAAAGTTGAAGCGTACCTGTACGAATAACAGGGAAACGATATGCTGGGGTCTTCAGATCGCCAGAGCTATGCAGAGATTATTATGTCTTGTTAATTTCCACGGACTGTTAGAAGATTTCAAGGTCTTGGAACAGATGGTGAGAACTAAGAGATGTGAGGAGTTAAGAGTGTCGCGTCTCCCGAAGCTGCCGCACAACAGATAGTCTTCTTCAATGTTGCAGAAACACTTTGTACGATAACCCGTTTAGCTCCTTCTGCCCTGGCATCAAAGCTTTCAAGCCCAAGCTTTGTGGGAAGGCTTTTTCATCACGTGTTAGAAGATTCACAGTCGAAATCTACTCTAGTGCATTCATTGTATGTCTGTATCTCAGTGTAGGATCCAAAGAGAGCAGCAACAATGGCAGCAGTTGGTGTATCCCGTGGTCATGTTACTGAGCCTGTGTTGACTGCAAATCCTGAGACTGTGGATGGCATGCTACAGAGACTTGGTGACTTGCTGAAGCTGTTGGTCGTATCTTCTGATGAAAACATATTACCGACCACATATGGTGAACTTCGGCCTCCTCTTGGAAAACACCCGCTTCAGCTCCCGGTTCCCTTGTGGGTCAGCCCTTAGATCCCGTTCAGAAGCTCTGATATCGGACACGAGCTTCAAGGATTCCAGGAATTGTTATCTGATAGGGCAAAGCAGCGCATGCAAAGGAACAACATACTAAAAATACAATTCTGAGGGGCGCTAAGGTTTCCAGGCAAATTTCAGAGCATTAGAGTAGGTGCACAATGAAGAGTAAAACGCTCAAGTTCTTACATGCAGTAGAAAGAGCAAAATTGTCATAAAAGATGCCACAAAATCAATATGAAACTACCGAGAACAGCGCTGAGGAGATTCCAGTAAAATTCAGATAAACCGTTGCAAATACAATGGGCATATAAAACGTTTGTTTACAAGTCAGTGCGCAAATATTCGACCAATCACTCTTCAAGGGGAATTCCTTTTAGCGCAGAATTCTAGGGGATTAAACTGAGGAAACACTTCTGACATGGAGCAGAAATGTCAGGACTAACATGTAGAAAGGCCACAAAACAAAACAAGTGGCTCAAATATGAGCAAGGTCAGCAATCGCCCGCTCTGATACCATGTTAAACAGACATGGTGAACGAGAGAGAATATGAAAGATAAAGCATGCATTACAATTTTATTCACAATTGATATACATTTATAGTACAATATGGTGACCGTTGGGATTCACATCCCAAGGTCCCTTGGGCTCCTTTTGTCCATTCAGCTTCCACACTAACCCATTTAGGATTAGGTGTCCAACAAGATGACCCACATGGAGTTTGGCCCTAGTTGCCAATTTTAACACTCCCTCTCAACTAGGCAGAACTCCATCTGCTAATCCATCTGACCATCGGTACTATCTTTACCATCAAATGCACTGCCCTGCACTGCTCGACTCTACTCTACTTTGCTGAACTATGAAGATGAAGAAATGATCGAGGATGTATCATACCATCCTCCACTAGTCCGAAGTCAGTCCCAGAGAGTGTGTCATACCACTCTTACTGATCCCAGATCAGTGCCAAAAGAGAGTGTCTCAAACCACTCATACTGATACCAGATCAGTTTCATTGATCCCAAATCAGTGGAGGTCATCCTAGCATAGGGAGTATGGTAGAGACAATGATGCGTCCATCGATAGTACTACTATGGTCCATAACCCCATTTCCCTGCTCATTTAGCAGATGAGAGGTACTTCCCATGAATCCCAGACTACATGGGTAGGATGCCTCGATAGGAGAACCACTCATCCTGTCCCAACATCGCCACAGGGTATCATAGGGGAAGGCTGAAACCTTTCACCCTGTACACAATGCACCACTAGGGGAGGGTGAGTCGCCCTAAGGTCGCTTGTCACTCCAAGAAGTACCCCAAGCCCCCTGGAGCTCCCAGAGCTCAATGCATGCCTCATGCAGGACCCTCATAAGAGGGTCTGTCAACGACTCCAAGCCGTTCTCGGAAAGTCAAGAATTTGACCTTTCCCAGGGGCTTCGTCAGAATGTCGGCAACTTGCTCATCTGTACCGATATATTGGAGCCTTATTGCTCCTCGCTGTACGATATCCCGGATAAAGTGGTACTTGATATCAATACATTTTGAGCGATCATGAAATACAAGATTCTCTGATAAACGAATCCCACTCTGGTTGTCACACATGATCACCATAGTATCCAATGTAAATCCAAATAGCTCAGTAAAGAGCTTCCGCAACCAGACAGCCTCACAAGAGGCCATACTCGCAGCAATGTACTTTGCCTCAGCGGTGCTCAAAGCCATTGACTTCTGCGTCTTGCTCATCCAGGATATCGAGCCACCGACTTCTGCTTACTGCCTGCCCAATCAGCATCAGTATATCCATGTAGTCTCACATCTCCAGCAGTGTATCTCAACCCATGAGTGATTGTGCCACGAAGATATCTCAACAGATTCTTGGCACCAATCCAATGTGAGTGGTGAGGCTTAACCATATGTTGACTGAACGTGTTGACTGCAAAACATATATCTGAACGGGAGTTCACCAAGAACATCAATGCTCCGATGAGTTGATGATACTCAGTAGGCAGTAGCATTTTGCAAAACAGGTCCTGAACCAACCTCTCTCAGTGCCATGTGGATGTTCTGCCCGTATTAGAAATCATCACAAGTATATGTCAAAACGTGCCTTAGATTTGTATTTTGAGAAGATCAAAGAAGTCAGAGTTGCCTGTGCAAATATTTCAAGGTAGATGTGAGGGAAAATGTATCAATTAATCGAAGCATTGCCCTACCATAGGGCGAAAAATCCTCCATAGACAACCTCAGGTCTACTTGTATGAAACTGCATTTGATGAATCCATATAGGAGGCCGAATGACCTCAGTACTCCAGCAATTCCCTTTATCAAAAGACAAGTAAAGAAAACCCAACAAAATTGCTCCAGAAAAATGTTTCAGCTTGCCTCAGTACCAACGAAAAACCTTAGCAATCCTAGCGAAAGCCATACCCAAAAGATCATTAATGTTTGGTCCCACAATCCTTCAAAATTTTCTACCTGCTTCTTCAAATGTTTAGGACTACACTAGGCCGAAAATGATAGAGAGAAATTTCAGATAATCTGCGTGGAATATGTTGTCTAATGGAGGATCTAAATGCCCTTATATAGAGAAGAATGGAGGTTTCTTAAAGGAAGCCAAATTGAGCAAATTTTCGAGGGAACCCAACCTTAGATTGGAGGGAATGCTAGCCGACCTTCAAAAATTCAAATTTTAATTTTGAATGTCAACTTTTGAAGCCAAAATATTAAACCCCATTAAGGGCCAACTTAGACACAAATCTTTAATTAATTCGCCTTTGATAAACTCTTCCTTTTGAAGTCGGATTTGATTAGGAGGCCCATGAGAATTAATTTTAAATTAATTTTGAAATAAGATTTCCACAAATAAACCAATCAATGGGATGCCCTTATCTTTTCATTTTGGGGATCTTGACCATACTTTTGGGGTAATAACTTCAAGTAGCCATATCTCCTCAACCAAGAGGACCCACGTGACGTGCCACCTATCGTTGGAATCGACATGACGTGGGGATTCAAATGAAGATGGTCTAGCAATCAAAATCATTGTTATTTTCATCCATTTTCCTTGACAAGTGCAGGGCATCTAAGGCTTCCCTACTTCTTGTCATTTGGAGCTTCCAATTAATGTAAACTAAACGAATATTAAGAGCGTTCAAGGACCGATGTTGGCATCAATAACAACAACATTCAGTCATCTCCCCCTTTGTCATTAATGGCAACACACATTCTCCCCCTGCGAATACTGCTCTTGTTGTTTTCATGCTTCTGATCTTCTTCTTCTGGTTTCTCTTCCCCTTTGACATCAATGGCAAAGGGTTACCCCACTGACATAATATCTTCCTCTGTCTTCCTCCAATAGATTGCCTTTCTCACCTTAACATGCTGTGCTTTCCATGACTTGCCATAGCTAAGACCTTATGCAATTCTGTCTCTGACTCTGCTACTTTATTGAACACAAAGCTGATTAATTTGCCCATAATGTTGATCACTGCTCTGACGACTTCTTCACATTTGCCATCCGTCAAACTTGCAAAGGATAGATCTTCAAATGTGAAACCATTGCTACATAGAATCCCCCTCTTTAGCTTATACATGACATGGAGTCTTCTGTTGGAAATACTAAGAGGAGGGGTGAATCAGTGTTCCTTTTTAATTGTTCTTTTTATCACCAAAACATATATTTATGGAACACAGAAATCGATAGCTGGAATAAATGCTTTTATTAACACAAACAGTGAATGAAATAAATACAATATATAAATGGTTGCAATCAGTTGCCAAGCACCAACTTGGACTTTTGTGAGGTGCCAACCTCCAGAGCATCAACTCTGTTTTGCCAAAGTAATAGTTCTGCACTTAGGAGCACCAACTCCCAAGGATTCCAATCCTTTCAGTTTTGAGGCTCCAACCCCGTGGGCTTTAACCCAAACCTGGTATAAACTGTTTTGTTGTAGTTCTCTTCTCCCAAGCCTGTTGAGCTTCTGCTTCACTCCCGTTCTCCTGCTTCTCCTGCCTTTGCCTAAACTTCGGCTTCCTCTCTCTTTGATTATCCGCGCACACTTCCTTGTTTTTCGCTATTTTTGTATTCTTGAAGCCTCTGATTGTTCGTTTCCACTTTCCACTGGCTCTTTGGCTTCTTCAACACTCGCTTTAGCTTCATCTATGCTGACTTGTCCTTTGGCTTCCCTCTTCTTCATTGCTTTGGCTTTTTGGTTTCCTCTGCGTTGGCTTACCCTTCGGCTTCCTGGCTTTTCGGTCGCTGTAGCTTCCTCTGTCCCTTCGTGCTCACCAACACTCCTGGGACACGTTGATTCAACGACGAGGACCGAAATACACAGAGAAAGCTGCCATGTCACCACCGCCATCGCAATCGGCATCATTCAGGCCTTCTGAACTGTCGGGAGCATTTCTTATGCATTTTGGGCTTCCAAACCCCGCGCAATACAGATATTCTTATACCACAAGTGGTATTTCGAAAAGGGCATAAGCGGGAACTGGTATTCAAAGGATGGCTTCCGATTCCACTCGGCAAGCGACAGGTAGCAGCGGGGAGGAAGAGGATACCGCTTTTCGGGCGGGTATTCCTCGAGCTACATGTCCACCCGAAATATATGTAGACCGTTGGATCCACGAAGGGATGATCAATGGTGGAGGGTCCAATGCACTGAGAATGTGGACCTGCCTTTTTATGGTTGCGAATGTAATACCTAGGAATATTTGAAAAAATGACCGAAACGTTAAGGGAGGACTTCAAATTTATTACGCCCGCATTTAACTTTATTGGGTCCGCTACATATATCGCAATCGGTAGTCGCAGCTTCCCGATGGCCGCTTCACCTATGGATGCGATATTATATTAAGCCAACTTGTAATGTTGCATTGGGTCCGCAACATGTATCGCAATCGGCGCTTTCTGGGATGACACCCCTTTGTATAATTGCGATGGGTGGATGCGATATATCATTAAACCATTTCATAATGTTGCAGCGGGTCCACACATATCGTAGTTATATGATATTCATATATATATTGCAAATTTGCATGTTTTAATGTGGCAAGACTTAAAGGCCCCCATATATGAAATACACTTAAAACCCGCTTTGAAGCACTTACACGGACTTCACCTGTTTATACACCCAGACATATATATGTCGTTAGGTCCGCACATATATATCACAATCGGGGGTTTTGGGTAGTGGCACATAACCGAACCGCCGATTACAATATCGTCGATCTCTACATATTTCTCTGCTCCGATAGTGTATTCCTCTATATGTACATGTTTTTGCCTTCGATAGTGTATATAGCCTTTATATATGTGTTTGCGCCTTCGATAGTGTATTTGGCCTATATATATGTGTTTGCACCTCCGATAGTGTATTTGCATGCATATACACTATATTGCTCCCGATAGCTTCTGATAGTGTATTCTTTGGCATTCTTTGCCTTACTTTGCTCCGATAGTGTATTTGCATGCATATACACTATATTGCTCCCGATAGCTTCTGATAGTGTATTCTTTGGCATTCTTTGCCATACTTTGCTCCGATAGTGTATTTGCATGCATATACACTATATTGCTCCCAATAGCTCCCAATAGTGTATTCTTTGGCATTCTTTGCCATACTTTGCTCCGATAGCTCTGTTTGCTTCCTCCGATGGCTCTGTTTTGCTCCTCCGATGGCTCTGTTTGCTTCTTCTGGCTCCTCGAATATTGCCATATTGACATCAATGACAATCTATGTCAACAATCTCCCCCTTTGTTATTGATGGCAATATTCTTCTGCTTCATGCATATACACTATATTGCTCCCGATAGCTCTCGATAGTGTATTCTTTGGCATTCTTTGCCATACTTTGCTCCGATAGCTTTGTTTGCTTCTTCCGATGGCTCTGTTTTGCTCCTCCGATGGCTCTGTTTGCTTACTCTGGCTGCTCGAATATTGCCATATTGACATCAATGACAATCTATGTCAACAATCTCCCCCTTTGTTATTGATGGCAATATTCTTCTACTCTCCCCCTTTGACATCAATGGAAAAGGAATGCATACAGACTCCCCCTGTCGAACTGCTCCCCTTGTAGAACTGCTCCCTCTGTCCTGCAACATCTTTATGAATGAACTTGAGTGATGCTAAAGAGATAACCCCCATCTTTTGATGAAGATGTTCAAATGCTTCTTGAGGAAGAGGTTTTGTGAAAATATCAGCTATTTGCTCCTTAGTATTGATATATTCCAAGATGATGTTTTGTTCAGCTACTAGTTCACGAAGGAAATGATACTTGATTGGTATATGTTTGGTCTTTGAGTGCATCACTGGATTTTCGCTGAGACTAATAGCACTTGCGTTATCACAATAGATGGTAATTGGTTGATTTGTACCTTTGTTAACATCTTTTAGAGCTTCCTTCATCTATAGTATTTGAGTACAACAGTCTACTGCAGCTATATACTCGGCTTCGGCTTTTTGCTGAGCCAAGATACTAAACAGTCTCCCAGGAAGAATGCATTTCCATTAGTACTTTTTCGATCATCTACACTTCCGGCCCAATTAACATCGGTGTATGCAGTTATAGTCAGTGTTGAGCTCTTAGGGTACCGAAGATCGAAATCAAGAGTTCCTTTCAGATATCTGAATTCTTTTTACAGCTAACAAATGGGATTGTTTCAGAGCAGATTGAAATCTTCCCACCATTCCTACTGCTTGCATTATGTCGGGTCTTGTAGCAGTTAAGTACAGAAGGGCTCCAATTATTGACCTGTAATGAGTTGCATCTGCTAGAGGGGAGTCATCATTTTTGCTCAATTTGCAATTTGTGGTCATATGTGTGCTCATGGGTGCACAGTCTTCCATTCCATATCTTTTAAGCATGTCTTTAAGATACTTGGCTTGAGATATAAACAATCCTGCTCTGGTTTGAGATAATTGTAGTCCAAGGAAGTGAGATAACTCTCCTATCATTGACATCTCGAATTTTCTTGACATGTTTTGAGAAAATTCATGACTCATTTCATCATTATTGCTAGCAAAAATCAGATCATCAACATAAACAAGTGTGACTAGTAACTTACTTTCATCCATCTTTATGTAGAGATTACTTCCTGCCACTCCCTTCTTGAAGCCTTGTTGTTGTAGATAGTGATCCAATCTTGCATACCAAGCTCTGGGAGCTTGTTTCAACCCATATAATGCCTTTTTCAACTTACAGACTAAGTCTTTTCCTTCTGTTAGATCAAACCCTTCTGGTTGCTCCATGTAGACTTCTTCCTTGAGTTCCCCATTCAGAAACGCTGATTTTACATCCATTTGATAGATTTTGAATCCTTTTGAGCAAGCAAATGCCAAGAACATCTTGATAGCTTCCATACGAGCTACTGGTGCAAATGCTTCTTCAAAGTCAATTCCTTCAATTTGTGAATAGCCTTTGCAAACAAGCCTTGCCTTATTTCTGATAACTTGTCCATCTTCATTCATTTTATTTTTGAATACCCACTTGGTTCCTATTATGTTTTTGTCCTTTGGACGAGATACCAGCTCCCATGTCTCGTTCTTCTCAATTTGGGACATTTCTTCTTCCATGGCTTTTACCCAATGAGGATCCTTGCTTGTGCAAATGTTTCTGGTTCTATCATGGATAGAAGAGCAATAACGTTTCTCTTTGGTGTAATTATCATCCTTCTTCGGGTTTGCATCCCTTCATCTCTTTTGCCAATAATCTGCTCTTCTGGATGATATTTCTGGAGAAACTTCATCTTTGAAGGGGTATGAGGTGGTTCTTTTTCCTCTTCTTCTTCTTCCTAATCTATTTCTTCTTCTTCAGGTTCTTCTTTTTCAATGAGAGGATCATCTTCATGTTCTTCAATTTCTTTTTCTGGAAGGTCTTCATCAATCTTTACATCAATGCTTTCCACTATTTTCCTTAGTCGAAAATTGTAGCACTTGTAGGCTTTGCTCCGTGTAGAGTATCCAAGGAATATCCGTTCATCAACCCGAGAATCAAACTTTCCTGGTGAGCCATCATTGATTTTTATGAAGCACTTGCTTCCAAAGATCTTGAAGTACTTTACTGAAGCAGGTCTTCCTTTCCATAATTCATAAGGAGTTTTTTCACAATTTGGTCTTAATTGAGTTCGATTCAAGGTATAGACAGCTGTCCCCACTGCTTCTCTCCAGAATTTTGGCTGCAAGTCTGCTGCTAATAACATTGTTCTTGCCATTTCTTGAACTGTTCTTCTTTTAACTACCCCATTTTGCTGGGGTGTTCTGGCAGCAGAGAATTCTCTTTTAATTCCATGTATATTATAGAACTCATTAAATTCTTTTGATGTGAATTCTCCCCCTCTATCTGTTCTAAGACACTTAATTTTTGAGTCCTTTTCATTTTCTACAAGAGCTTTTAGATTCTTAAAACACTCGAATGTTTCAGATTTATATTTTATAAAATATATCCACATCATTCTAGTATAGTCATCAACAAATAAAACAAAGTACCTTTCTCCTTGGAGTGCTTGATTTCTAGTTGGTCCACATAAATCAACATGGATGATCTCCGAGGGCTTTGATGTAGAGAGCTCCTTGGTCTTGTGGCTGGTTCTGGTTTGCTTTCCATGTTGACATGGACCACATACTCCTTGATTTGGTTTGAATAGCCTTGGGATGTCTCGTACAACTTTAATCTTGCTGATATTGATCAGATTTTCGAAGCTTGTATGTCCAAGTTGCTTGTGCCACAACCAAATTTCATCTGTCTGACTCAGGTAGCATTTATTTTCTTGAATCTTGCTTAGAATGTAAATGTTGTCTGGTGTTCTAACCCCTTTCGCCACAAGTTCCCCTGAGGAAGAGTTCCTTATTTCACAGTCTTTGGTGCTAAAGACAACATTATGTCGTTGACCACAGATTTGATTGTCACTCCGGAGGTTGTGTTTGAGCCCGTCTACTAGCAGAGCATCTTGAGCTTTTCCTTTTCCATTGATAAGAGTAACAGTTCCTTTTTCCGCAATTCTGGCAGATCCACTTCCAAAGGACACATTTCCTTCCTTTTTGCTCAATGAGACAAACTTCCTTTTGTCCCCTGTCATGTATCTGGAGCACCCACCATCCACAAACCAATGATTTTCATTATTTTGAGCATATAGATCCAGGCCACATTTATCCATGTTGGGATTCTCACTACTTGCTTTTCCTCTTTTGAGTGGGTAGTTTTGTTCATAGTGTCCATTATTGTAGCATAATGAGCAAATCAGATCAAATTTGGTCAAGGGATGAAACAAATTGAAGGTTTTGATTTGTCCCTGCCTTTTGGGGCCATATGGTTTGATTATTTGATCCTTTAGCTTTGGTGTTTCACTCTTGCGAGCCATGTAATGTGTGGCTTGATGACCAAAGTTTTTACAATGGAAACAATGTCCAAGAAAGATAGTTTTGTACCTGTTGTAGTAGCCACGGTTTGAGTCAATTTCCTTCCTTGGAATTACTCCCGCTTCATTCTTTGGATTTGAGATGGGCCTTTGATGGAATACTGGTTTGTATTTGCTGTAGTATCCATGATTCGAATCCACATTCTTCTTTGGAGTTATTCTCTCTTCATTCTTTGGACCTGGGATGCTCCTTTGATGACATAAATTTTTCTTCTTTTGGGTTGCTGTAAAGTGCATCGGCATAACTTTTCGCACTATTCTTAGTGCTTGATGATTTTCCTTTAAAACCTATTCCAGACTTGTCATGTTGAGGTTTTTGATTTTTTAGGATAGTCTCAAGTATTTGAGAGCTTTTCCAACCCTTTTTGACTTGCTCCAATTCCTTCCTTAGAGATACTATTTCGGCTTCACGTTCTTCGCAAGTCTCTTCTTTTTCTTTTAGCTTTGTTTCCAAGAAGATCTTCTCTTCTTCTTGTTTCCTTCTAGCCTTGAGTCATCATCATTTGTGAATGCCATGAATAACATTTCTTGGCTTTCATCATGGTCACTTTCCTTATCTGATTTCTTTTTGATGATTACAAATTCATCCTCATCAGACTCATCTTGCTTAGAGAAGAAGTTCTTTTTATTGAAACCTTTCTTCTTGTATACCATTTTTCTAGAATTTCCTTCATCATCACTATCATGTTTATGAGGACATTTTGCAGCATAATGACCTATTTTTCCACATTTGAAATAGATAAGAGGGTACTTACCTTTTAGCTTAGATCCTTTCTTCAACTTTCGTACAAATTGAGCTAATTTGAATTCCACATCGGATTCATCACTACAGACATTTCTTTCTTTCCCCTTTGATTTTCTAGCCTTGAACGCTGCATCTTTGGAGCTTGGGCCACCTTTTCTCATCTCATAGGCAGTGAGGATTCCATGGAGTTCATCCATCTTAAGAGTATCTAGATCCCTCATTTCTTCTATGGCGCTTATTTTGAAGTCAAATCTGTCTGGAAGAGATCTTAATACCTTTTGAACAATGGTACTTTCTTCAATGTTTTCGCCCAATCCTTTAAGAGAGTTGACCACTTCAGCTACTCGGAGAAAGTATGCTGCAATATCTTCTTCATCTTCCATTTTCAGACTTTCAAACTGCCTTCTATGAGTTTGAAGCTTTGCTTTCTTGACTTTTGAGTCCCCATCGTATAAGCCAATTATCTTATCCCACATTTCTTTGGCAGAGTTGCAGTTCATGACTTTTGTAAACTTAGAATCAGTGATTCCACTAGTGATGGAGTTCAAGGCTTTTGCATTTGAAATGTAGGCTTTCCTCTCGTCTTGATCTATTGGAAGAGTGGAAGGAATTGGGTACTCATTTAGAACCGAATGCCAGACTTCAGGTCCAAGGGACATTAAGTAGTAGGTCATTCTCTTTTTCAAGAAACCAAAATTAGTGCCATCGGACAGAGGAGGTCTTTCTGATGCTTTGTGATTTCTGATCGTGGCTATGAATCCTTCTTCAAGCTGTTAGGTTAATATGAAGAACCCTGCTCTGATACCAATTGTTGGAAACACTGAGAGCGGGGGTGAATCAATATTCCTTTTAATTGTTCTTTTTATCACCAAAAACATATATATATATATATATATATATATATATATATATAGATATATAATATAGATATATATATGGAACACAAAAATAAATAGCTGGAATAAATGCTTTTATTAACACAAACAGTGCAATGAAATAAATACAATATATAAATGGTTGCAATCAGTTGCCAAGCACCAACTTGGACTTTTGTGAGGCTCCAACCTCCAGAGCACCAACTCTGTTTTGCCAAGGCAATAGTTCTGCACTTAGGAGCACCAACTCCCAAGGATTCCAATCCTTTTAGTTATGAGGCTCCAACCTCGTGGCTCCAACCCAAACCTTGTATAAACTGTTTTGTTGTAGTTCTTTGCTCCCAAGCCTGCTGAGCTTCTACTTCACTCTTGTTCTCCTACTTCTCCTGCCTCTCCTGCCTCTGCCTAAACTTCGGCTTCCACTCTCTTTGATTATCCGCGCACACTTCCTTGTTTTTGTATTCCTGATGCCTCTGACTGTTCATTTCGTCAGTCGATTGAAGGAGATCCGGGATCAACTGACTTCCATTGGGGCCACGCCGGATGAGGAGATGATGGTGAGGACCGCATTGAACACAGTCTTAGAGGATTGGGAGGTATTTGCCTAGAGCATACTGGGCAGGTCGACCCTCCATTCTTGGGAGGGTTTGTGGGCGACTCTTTGTGAAGAAGAGATCAAAAGTATAACCAAGGCGAGAAGTAGCGATAAGGGGGTCATAATCTAGAAGGAGGAAGAGGAGGATGCTGCCCTAACATTTGAGGGAAAGCAGGAGAAACGGAGGAAGAAGGACCTCTCCAAGGTCAAATGCTTCCACTATGGGGAACTAAGTCACTATGCGAGCCAGTGTCCGAGGAAGAAGAGTAAGGGAGAGGCTTCAGAGACCAAGGCTGCGCTAGCAAGGGCGGTGAAAGAAGTGGAGACAGATGATGATTGTGCCATGAGTGCTCATGTGCCACTTGAGAGGAAGTGGGGAGACATCGAGTTGTAGTCAGACAGACTACAAGCAATGAGGGGCAAGATCCTCGAAGTACCCAACCTCTTGGATTTATACCTTGCTATGGGAGCCTCGAAGAGGAGTAGCAGGACTAGCGGATGTCGGTAGGATGGAGCAACAAAAGGAGCTACAGTGCAGGAGTCCCAGGACAGCGTGAGGGAGCAGTGTGAGATGCACAGAGTTGTTGCAGCAGTGCAGAGGTCAGAGAGGGAGCACTTGTCAGTGATAGAGGGAGCTTCAACATCGGGAGTGTTTCTAGCCTCACAGAGATGTCAGAGTTTGGAGATCAGTTACCTACTTCTAAGTAACTGAGTTGCAGTGAAACAGTTAGCAATGGCAGTGCTATGAGCAACACGTTGCAACATGATGAGAGGGGATGCAGTGCAGATGTAGCAGTGGCAGTGGCATGGCCATGGGCAGCAGCATAGATGCAGAGGGAGCTGCCGTATGGATGTAGCAGCGGCACTGGTAGGGCCATGGGTAGCAGTACATGATGCAATAGTGCGGAAGATGTTGGGCAGCATGCCTAGCATCAGCACAGGGACCGATGCCAGATGATCAGGGTATTACTCAGTGAGGAGTATTACTAGAGCACAGTCCTCACTAAGAGGGAGTGTTGATTTGGGGTAGCATTGGATGTGCTCTAGCCTTGAAAATTGGTGGAGAGGCTAAAGCACATGAGATCTCCATGTCCCAGAAATGGTTTGGGAAAAATCTAAACAGTTTGGGAAATATTAAAATAATTAATATTTTTAATGGAGTCCCTAAGTCTAAACTTAGGTAAAATAAAATATTAATGTAAATTAATATAAAATTGAGTTATAATGGTCCAAAAGTCATGGATCAAGCTAGATCTAATCTTAGTCGTTGATTAGGGACTTAATCTCGGTCGTTGAATTGTCAACGAGAAAAGTATAAGAGGAGGCTTGAGGGTCACTTGGAGAACACACCAAGTTGATCAAGAATTCGATTTTTTGGGGCAGGGCTTGCTGAGGAAATCGAATGAGTGATCAGAGTTGCAGCTGAGGGGTAGTGAATGCAGTAGCAGAGAGGTAGAGATAGTACTGAGAGCATCAACACAAAAGCTGGGAGAGGGCTGACGCAGAGCCAGCTAGAGGCCACACAAAAGCAGCCAGAGGCTACGCAGAGGTAGCCAGGAGCTGCACAGAGCCTAAGGAGGGCCAGCGTGGGAGACGCAGAGGTTCCAGAGGCTGATGCAGAGCCCAGAGAGGTTGATGTTGGGCCAGAGAGGTTGATGCTGGGCCAGAGAGGTTGATGTTGGGCAGACGTTGGGCCAGAGAGGTTGACACAAATGTGGGGCAGATTAGGGTTGATATTTGTCTCGGACTGAGAGGTACTACTGCCGAGGGCATTCTCTGTTGGGTGAGCCATTTCTGGCACCCAGATTGTATTCTGAAGCTTCTTAATAGTAAAACCCTCAGATCGCTGCACTGGTTTTCCTGCAATGGGTTTTTCTGGGGACATTAGTCCAAAAATAACGGTGTCACTTGTGTGCTTGTTTTTCGTTCAGTTGATGATTTGTATGTCTTGAGACTGTACTTGTATTTATTTTCAGTACTTACATGGTAAATAACTTGTTAATCAACAAAACAAGTAGGAAGAAATAAATCAGAAAGTATAGGAAGGATTTCTAACAGTTAGACTTAGAAATTCCAACATGGTATCAGAGCGTGGTGGCAAATCACAAGATAATTGAGGGCATTAGCCTAACAGAGCAACATCAGTAGAAATAGCTGTCCCGAGTGACATAAACTGTTCCCAGTGGAAAAGTAGCAAGGAACGGGTTAGTTCGAGCCGAGAAGAGGATCAGTGTAGTGGCAGAGAGGAGCAGACCTAACCTACGCAGTTCTCGGTCATCTTTCTCAATTAGAGGGGATTGATGCCCATGGCCAGGAGGTGTGGATTTTGCTGGTGCTGGGATTGCGCAGAGCCTAGAGGCTCTAACCTTTAGTTTGTTGGGGCATAGGAGGCTGTGGGTAAGTTGCGGAGTGAAGCTAGTGGGTTACTGTGGTTAGAACAATACCTAACAGGGCAAGACCAAGCAGGAGGGAGTTGTTGCCGAGGATTTCTAGCCAAGAAATCCGGCCCAGTGGTGCAGCTACACTAACGATTGAAGTAGGGGCATCTCGACATTGGCAGAGGGGTTTCTAGGAGGGAAATCAAGGCTCAGAGGGAGTCACATCGAGAACTTCCAGGAGGGAAGTAGAGAGACTCAGAAGAGTTGAAAGAGGAGCAGCGAAATGGCAGTGAATGGGGTAAGAGATCAGGACACACTAGATGAAGCCTCAAACTTTGTAGTCTGGAAGGCCAAGATCTTGTCCGTTCTATACAGGAATCGTCTCAAGCACTTCGCCTTGAACACAATAGCGATCCCAGTTGACTCGGCTGAGAACGAAAAGTACGAGGAGGCAATGGCGAGGGCCAAGAGCATCATCCTTGACGGGGTTAAGGACCATGTAGTACCACAGATTGCCAAAATGGACACGGCAAATGTGATATGGGAGGCCCTGACAAAATTGTATCAGCATACTTCCATGCAGAGGAAGATTCTACTAGAAAATCAGTTGCAGTCATACCAGATGCAGAAGGGAGAACAAATAGACACCTTCCTTGGTCAATTGAAGGAGATCTGGGATCAACTGATAAGGGTCACGCTAGATGAGGAGATGATGGTGAGGACTGCATTGAACACAGTCTCAGAGGATTGGGAGGTATTTGTCTAGAGCACACTGGGCAGGTCGACGCTTCCAGATTGGGAGGAACTGTGGGCGACTCTTCGTGAAGAAGAGATCAGAAGTCTAACCAAGGCGAGAAGCAGCGACAAGGGGGTCAAAATCAAGGAGGAAGAGGAGGATGCTGCCCTAGCATCTGGGGGAAAGCAAGAGAAACAGAAGGACCTCACCAAGGTCAAATGCTTCCACTATGGGGAACTAGGTCACTATGCAAGCCAGTGTCCGAGGAAGAAGAGCAAGGGAGAGGCTTCTGAGACCAAGGCTGCGCTATCAAGGGCAGAGAAAGTAGTGGAGACAGATAATGACTGTGCCATGAGTTCTCATGCGCCACTTGAGAGGAAGTGGGGAGACATCGAGCTGTAGTCAGAAGGACTGCAGGCGATGAGGGGCAGGATCCTCGAAGTACCCAACCTCTTGGATTATACTTTGCTACGGGAGCCCCGAAGAGGAGTAGCAAGATTGGTGGATGTCGGTAGAGATGGATGCGGATGGAGCAACAGAAGGAGCTACAGTGCAGGAGTCCCAGGACAACTTGAGGCAGCAATGCGAGATGCACAGAGTTGTTGCAGCAGCACAGAGGGAGCACTTGTCAATGATAGAGGGAGCTTCAATATCGAGTGTTTCTAGCCTGGCGAAGATATCAAAGTTGGGAGATGAGTTACCTACTTCTCAGTAATTGAGTTGCAATGCAACAGTTAGCAGTGGCAGTGCTATGAGCAACACGTTGCAGCATGATGAGAGGGGATGCAGTGCAGATGTAGTAGTGGCAGTGGCAGGGCCATGGGCAACAACACAGATGCAGAGGGAGCTGCCGTACAGATGCAGCAGTGGCAATGCCAGGGCCATGGGTAGCGGTACATGATGCAATAATACAGAGGATGTCGGGCAGTATGCCTAGCATCAGCACATGGACCGATGCTAGATGATCAGGGTGATACTCAGTGAGGAGTATTACTAGAGCACAATCCTCGCTAAGAGGGAGTGTTAATTTTGGGTAGCATCGGATGTGCTCTAGCCTTGAAAATTGGTGGAGAGGCTAAAGCACATGAGATCTCCAAGACCCAGAAATGGTTTGGGTAGAATCTAAACTGTTTGGGAGATATTAAAATAATTAATATTTTTAATGGAGTCCCTAAGTCTAAACTTAGGGAAAATAAAGTATTAATGTGAATTAATATAAAACCGAGTTAAAATGGTCTAAAAGTCATGGATCAAGCCAGATCTAATCTTAGCCGTTGATTAGGGACTTAATCTCGGCCGTTGAATTGTCAACGAGAAAAATATAAGAGGAGGCTTGAGGGTCACATGGAGAACACACCGAGTTGATCAAGAATTCGATTCTCTGCGGCAGGGTTTGTTGAAGAGATCGAAGGAGTGATTAGAGTTGCAGTTGAGGGGCAGTGAATGCAGTAGCAGAGGCAAGGATAGTTCTGGGAGCATCAACGTAGAAGCTGAGAGAGGGCTGATGCAGAGCCAGCTAGAGGCCACGTAGAAGCAGCCAGAGGCCACGCAGAGGCAGCCATGAGCTGTGCAGAGCCAGCGTGGGAGACGTAGAGGCTCCAGAGGAATGCAGGGCAGAGAGGCTGACCCTGGGCCAGAGAGGCTGACGCTAGGAGATTTCGTGGGGCGGATTGGGGCTGATATCTGTCTCCGATTGAGAGGTTCTATTGCCGAGGGCATTCTCTGTTGGGTGACCCATTTCTGGCACCCAGATTGTATTATGAAATTGCTTAATAATAAAACCCTCAGATAGTTGCACTAGTTTTCTCGCATTGGGTTTTTCTGGGGACATTAGTCGAAAAATAACGGTGTCACTTGTGTGCTTGTTTTTCCTTCAGTTGATGATCTGTATGTTTTGAGATTGTACTTGTATTTATTTTCAGTATTTACATGGTAAATAACTTGTTAATTAACAGAACAAGTAGGAAGAAATTAATCAGAAAGTACAAGAAGGATTTCTAACAGTTAGACTTAGAAATTCCAACGAAAATCTCTTTCTCAATGGCTTGTGCTGTTGTATGATGTGTCTTTCTAGTCTCCTTAGCCTTCCTTTTATAACTTCTCGTTGAGCTATATCCCTAACCCCTATCTCAAAAGTGATGGATGGCTAAGCTTAGATATCAACTCACTTGAGATCAATGATTGAGATTAAGGACATAACTACTAAATTAAATATTTTTCTTTTCCTAAGTTTCTTAAGCACAGTAGCCAACATAATTAGTTATGTGCTTTTCGTAAGATAGAATTAAGCTAAGTTACAATAGGAACTCACTCAATACTTGAGCAAGTGTCCTAAGGAGACTTTGGGTGACTTCTACATGCCTAGACACTTAGGCTCGTGCAACAATACATGCTTGAGCTACACACATCAACATGGGGAAGCTAGGACAAACAATAGTTTGCAAATTTTTATTTTTAGAAAACATGAAAATGAAAATATTTTGAGTTTTTAAATAAGATGGTTACTGAGATATGCTTACCTCAGTCCAATATTACCTTTAAGTGTCGAGTTGCAAATCACAACCACTGTTAAGTTTGCCTTGCACTTTGGACAATGAGATGAGTTTGGAGTTGAGAAGATTATATTGCACCATCGTTGTCTACGATAGCTCCACAAGTCTCCAAGTTCAACTAATACCAACTTCTAGCGAAGTGTCTCCGATCTTCGAGTTGATTATGGGATTGGAAGAGATCTTCACCTGGTTGAAGATACCCTGGATAAGGGTTTGTCCAACCATTGTATCTTATAGGTCCAACCTCCAACAAGATTGCAACGGAGACTAGCACCTTGGTTGCATCCTGCATGTGACTATTTAGCCGGTTGGTGGATTGTCCCTTCAATTTCTGTGTAACTAGGGTTTATGTGTGCCTATCTTATTAAGGACTATTACAACAACAACCAAGAAAGAAAAGAGTGCAAAAATCAACCCACAAATTGTACATAAGATGTTTGCAAATAAAAGTTCTATTTTGGCATTTAATCTCACAGTTCAACAACAACTAAAATGAGAGGAAACACTAGCCTTTAATAACTTCTCTAGTAATGGCTAGTTGGACCTCACTCCCAAAATAATACTTTTTACTTGTCATCCACAACTGAAGACTAAGTAAATTGAAGAGAAATTGTTTTTATCAATGTTGCAAACATCCCGATTTCATTGCGATTAAATCATGAAATCATTATTTTTTGCCTAATAGATATTTGCTGATTTTTACCTATATTTTCTTGATTTTACGATATTTTGGTTTTCTAGACCCTTGCCGATTTGATCCCGATGCCGACAACATTGGTTTTTATTACACAGATTGTCCATGTGAAGACTTCGGATTGACTTGATATGGTTTTTATTACATTGATTATATCATTATCCACATGAAGAGTTCGACTTGGCTTGATTTGATCCTTGGAAGTGTAATTTTCTCTTGATTTGACCCTAGAGAGGCAAGAGATGAAGAATAGTAGCCCAAGAATTCTCAATGTCCAATTCAAAATGACCCAACTATTAGATGAGGTGCTTCGACTACTTTGCTTTTAAGTTGCACGAAACGGGGAAACGGAAACGAGTTTCCGAAACGGGAAGCGATTCGAAACGCGACCTCCCCAAATTTGAGGAAACGGGGAAACGCGAATATATATATATATATATATTATATAATATATTAATATTTTAAAATATTATATATATGTGCAATCATAAGCATTAATGGATACATTATAATTTATTACATTTAAACATTAAGATTAATTTAATATCACATTTACTCATGAGTCGATGATGAATCACATAATGAAATTAAAATATAGGAAAATCCAAAAGCAACCATTAAAGTTTATTATATATCCAAGGGCAAAATTCAAAATCAGCCTTTATTTATATTAGTATATGAGGCTGCAAGTACAATAAAGCTATAAGGCTGCAAGAACTATAGAGACAAAAGCTAATCCTCATCATAAACTATCCTCATCAAATAGAAGCAGCACAATGCTCAACAGTGGATGGTGGTGCTGAGAAGATGATGCACCATTCCACTTCCAGACTTGTCCTCAATATTCAGGGCAGCAGAGAGAGCTTCCAAATCAGGGGTTACGCACAAATTAATTTTTGTGGCTGAAACTACCCCAAATGCCAGAAAAGAGAAGAGAAATATCGTTGTAGCTGAGCCAAATCTGTTGCTGAAATCTCTTTCTCTCGCTGCTGAAATCTCTTTCTCCTGCTGCTGAAATCCACTTTGCTCACTGCTCAAAACACCCTAGCTGAAACAACTGCCAGTCTCCAAGAGAAACGACTTGTTGAATAGTGTGATGAGAGAATGAGACAAACTTCTCTTTTATAAGTTTAGATAGGCTTCTAGAACCCACTAGATAGCCTAAAAACAATTAAAAACAAATTAATTTTTTTTTTTTAAAAACACATGAATTTTTGGAAACGTGGGGCTGTACAGCCGTGAAACGCGTTTCCGGCCGTACCACCCACATTTCCATTTCGGGAAACGAGGTGGTACGGCCAGAAACGCGTTTCACGGCCGTACCAAACGCTGAAACGTGTTTTGTCCCGGTTTCCTCAAGGAAACGGGCCTCCCCCCCACGTTTCCTGCAACATAGCTTTGCTTGGTTCAATTTGGTCCATGAGAAACTCGACTTGGTCTAAGGAAATTTTCTTTGGTGGAAAGGAGGATGACTTGACTTTGTAACAACCGCTTTTTTTCCACAAGAAGTGCAATGTTGCACTTTATTGACCTCCAACGACTTGTAAAAGGGGGCTGAATTGTTCCACTAGCTATATCTCCAACGCCTTGACCTCTTTTGACTTGATTGCTTGACTATTCTTGGGATCTTTGACCATCTTCAACGTTCAACTAGCCTTAATGGCTAGTTTGACCTTTGTGCCATCTGTCTTGGCCCCACATGGCATCTAGTGAGGAGTCAGGACATCATCATGCATGGAATGTGGATCTCTAATGCCCTAAGGACTTTGAAGATTCTATCATTTGAGTTTTGTCTGGTCAATTTTGTAGATAACATTTGACGTAAAGATTGCCTTTTCATACTAAAATTTGACCTTGTTTTGCCACCTGAAACCAATGTTATTAGACTGGATGGGAACCATTGGAATCGGTTGGTCTGATTGTTTTGGTGCATAAACTGGTTCGATTGGTGGCACAAAATCGAAAAATGTTGGTTTGGCATTGAATTGACCTTTTTTCATTATACAAGCTAATTCTATACATAATCGACTTGTTTTGTACAACTCAACCAAGGGCCCTCCAAACACAATTTTTTTTAAAGAAAGTAATGTTTAATGAGTGGGTCGACCTAATATTCAACCCTAGGGCCCAACCAATGTTATGTAATATTTCATTTTACTTTTAAAATTTTAACATTACTAGTAATTGTTTAAGGATGTTCCACAGTGATTTTGACCTCATTGGATTTCAATGTCACATGGTTCGGGTTCGAATTCAAGTTCAACTACAATTAAGTTTGATTCGAATTCAAATTTTTTATGACGTTCGTATGAGGTTCACCATTAGCTTCATATATATATGTATACATATATATATACATTATTTTAAAAATACTTAAAAAATATTTAAAATTATATAAATCTTTTATATTCATTTATAATTTATGATTTTCTTATAAATATAAATATAAATTTATTAATTTATAATATTAAAAATTATAGTAACATGACCCTAAATCTTTGATTATAAATTTAAAATATATTAACAATAATTTCTTTTAATTACATATAATATAAAATATGTTACTTATATTTATATATAGTAATTTTATAATAAAATAGGTTAACATTTTAACCCGTTCATAATATTATTATGTATATATTTCACCCTACGTATCATTTTAAACTTGTAATCACCATTTTAACATTTCAACGAAGCTTTAAACTTGTAATCTCATTTTAACATTTCAACACACCTACTCAGCTCTAGAAAATGTGTATTAATGGAAGAATTAGAAACCACTTTCTGAAACATTATTTACGCCGCTTATTAACAAACCCAAATGCCACCACATCAGGAGCCCACATCGCATCTTCCCCCAATTTCCGATTATTCACAACGTGCACATGGTCGCCTTCTTATTGGGTTAACCTAGACCAAATCTAAACAAATGATGCACCATTAGAGATCTAGCCATACCATAGATTTGTGTTGGGCCTACTATCAATCCAAGCACGATAAACAACTCGAACAAGAGTAGAAATTCAATCATCCATGTCTGCCCAAATGCCCATATTGTTGTTACAAGCTGATGTATGGATGATTTTCCAATGAAATGTGCACAATCGACGGTATTGTTGTCATTGCATTCTTGAACGCAGAGATCAACGAAGTCGTCATCGCCGCAAGATATGAGGTCATTTGTCCCCCGAACGTTACACCTTTTTATCTACCATTTGTTATTACCAAACTTGAACGCATAGCTAAATGGAGATAAGGCCGAACCTGGTCGAACCTAAATGAACTTTGAATTTTTTTTTGAAGTTTGACCAATTCCGAACCTCAAAGTTTAGGTCTGGCGAGCCCTATGACATTGTTGGATTTCATATCAAGAAAGTAGAATTTTAGATCTCACTAAAAATCCAACAGACTTAACAATTTTTAGGATTTCAAGATTGGGAAGATTGTAATGTTTCCATTGGATTCTGTTGTGTACGAGGGCATGGAAGTAGCATTTAATAAAGAGCACCAAGCCTTGTATGTACCTTAATGTTAGTGGCATTGGCTATTGAACCCCTCTATCACAACCCTAATAAAAAGTTACACATCGCTCGAACAAAATCTTGATTTGACATGTTAAGATTTTTAAATCTTATTTTAATATTGAGAGGGTGATATTGATGATGAGGATCCCAATACAAATAATGATTTTGATGATATGTAGGTATTTGTTGTAGCATGGTTTTTTTTCCATTTACACTAGAGGCCACCTAAAGCCTCTTTGTTGATATATTTGTGGTGCAAAGATGTATTGCACTAAGTGCTATTTTGGTTATATGCACTCTTGCTATATAAATGAAAAATTTTGCATATTTGTGTATAAATGATTTGGATTCATATGGATGCACATAAATATACATGTTTCTCTTTAAAATTTGAATATTTTATGTATTTTTTGGTCTATCGGTGTTTTGGTCCCTTTTTTTTTTGAGTTCTTGGTTTGGGGGGTTGATCGGTTTGATGACTAGTTTGGTTATGATAACATTGATAAAAAAAACACACAAGCTATAGCATGTCCTTCATTCTAACAAAGCTCAGTCATTTTCACCAAGCTTCCTTGCTGAAATAGACATGGATAAGTCGCTATACAAGTAGAGAAATAATCATGAAAGAGTTATATTGTCTTTGACCATTAGCTCAGAGAAAGTACCAAACTAAATCCATTTTAATTGATTGGATACTCATAAAATATTTATCAATAAATGCTACCAGGGTGAAATTGTAGCACATCCACAAATGAATCGTTTCCAGAACTGATGAGCACAAGAAATGGGGCAAGCTTGGTCTCAAGGTGTACATATAAACCATTCGCAAGCCTTTGCAAAGTTAAAATGACAGAGTACTTGTATTCAATCCTTCGACAAACTTTTTACATGAATAGAGGGCTGAATAAATAAGCATAAGACAAGCTGCAAGAGTTATCTTGTAACAATTGGTTTCGAGAAAGAGGGTGGCCCACTGCTTCTAGAAGTTGGGCCTACTGATAAGTGTGCCCCTTCTTGTCCAATGTTGTATGCGTTACATTAAAATTATTTGTGGGGTCCAATAAGCATGCCCCACCCACTTCTTCTAGCTTGTTGAAATACATTTGACTACATGAAATGGTGGGGCCTAGGAGTAGTGCGCCTTTTCCTTTCTCAACTCAAATACATTACACTGGAGCCACCTTTTGTGGGGTCCTTAAAGGCTGTGCCAACCCCCTGATGTTGAAGCACATTCAATTTGAATGAAAGTGGTGGGGTCCCCAAAATACAACCTTTAACTTAGATAAGCCACATTACATTGTAAATTTTAATTGTGTGCCATAGGATTTCTGCATCCTATCCTTGGCTATGATGGCTGAAATGCATGATGGTAGGCCTAGGAGGGGTGCCTCCTTTAGTGAACCAACTACACATATAAAAAGAAATAATCCCATGTGGGTTCAATGCTATGTTGTAGGAAGCTTCTAGGAACCTAACGTTTCGGGCCATACCCGTACCTGAAACACCGAAACTTGGTTGAAACTCGACCATCATGTAATCGTCTATGAGAGTTAATATAGACTTGGTTTTCCTTCTAAATTGTCATCTATGGGTCTTATTCCCTTTTTTCTTGCAAGATAATGTGTTATTCACTTACACACACACACACACACAAACATAAACACACACACACATATATGATGTTTCAGTTGATGTTTCCATTTTTGGGAGGTGACATTTCTAAAACACAACTTAGGCCCAATGCTAGGTGCGTGGTAACAAAATGGATTTGGTATAGCTTTGTTTTCCTTGTTGTGATTAGAAGCTTGATATGTTAGTTATAAAGTAAGGAATATTGCAAATTTGTACCCAAAAGCTTTCTACATGATTAAAGGTAATGTCAACCAGTTGCTGGATTCAATGGATTGATAATTGTAATTTATAAATGTGCATATATTATTTATTTCTAATCGATCTATCATTTAGATGTGATTGTTTCTCTTGACCTAAAGGCTAATTGACTTCTCATTTATTCCTTTGTTTTTATCAGAAGACAAAATTTTTTCTTCACAATATTATCTATGTTGACAAGTCTATTGAGTGTTGTATTTGCCGTTAATGCAGTAAGTAAACATTTTGAGGTCACTTTGTTACAAGCAATTCATTAACATTGTCCATATTTAATGGGATTTTATTCGAATCAAATAATCATTGATGTCGACAATCAATACATGGATTCACATAGTTGTTAATAATTTTAACGTTTTGACTAAAGTAAAACATGAAGTTTGAGGTCAAGTTTTACATGCAATGCAACTTTGGACAAAATCTAAACTCTACATTGTCTTTATTTTTTGATGAACTTAACAAACATTGTTGATGCTTGTGTAGGAAATGATTCTTGGAAGTGTCAATCACACATATACCAAGGTTAGAGAAGTTTGTCTTCCAAATTTCAAAATATTTTGTATAGTATTTTCTTATGTCTAATGCCATATATCATATGATGTTTTAAGTGTGGAGTTTTTAGAGTAGTTGTGTACTTGTGGGTACATTTTTAAAAGTTCACTTATGTTATCCCTAGTGGAAACTATGCATATCCTTGGTAGGCTATTCATTTTGTGCACTGTAATCATTTTGTATTTTGCAAATTTCAAGATTTGTAAGGCAATATCTGTCACAATGATTTGTGGGTTAATTGCCTTGATATTTATTTTAATTATATCTTTTGTTGATTCATGTCCTTTATGTCTTGTAGGATGCACACTTTATATAGAAATTAATGACCAAACTCTAACATGCTAGCCATAGACCATTTAGCGTGCCAGCCAACAATCCTATGTGATCCATAGGTAGCTAGCCTCAAAGGTCCTTCGTATATGCTCCAGTCAATACTTGGTGACATATAAGTTGCCTATTAGATGAAGATGGGTTATCCATTATAAGGTACATTAACCATGATTTTAATCAAGTGCTTACATTAACCATTTGGACTTTTGAAAGAGGAAAAATTTGAATTTTTGAAATTTAAATTTTTGGCTCCAAGTTTGTCAAGTTGGCTTCCCTCCAAGTCAAGTCGGCCCAGGCAGAGTCACACCCCTTCGACCTAAGCAGATCATTATATAAAGGTAGCTCAATCTCCTCCTTAAGGCACCTATTTGCATTGTCTAAAGAAGACAGGTTCTGGGCATCCTATCGAAGATCAATAAGGACAAGAAGGACGAAAAGAAGGACAAATTGGATCTCTTTCTCTCTCTCTCTCTCAAGCTCACATTTGTGGATAGACTCTCTCTTTGTTTGCAGTTTACATATTTTTGGGAAGTTTCTGTTGTAGGCGCTGAAATTTTTGAGCAATTGCAGGGGACTGAAATTTTGGAATTCTAGCAGTTGCGAGAGGGCCAAAATTCTAGGTCAGATCAGGTAGAGCGAAGTGCTGGATCAGGTTGGGAGGCTTGACTTGGAGGGTTTGACTAGGTGTGACCTAACTAATGACTAAAAGGTCTAGGTGTGTCTCTTATTGAACAAAAGAATCTCTATTGAAAAGGTTGTTGGGTTTTACCCCTTTGTAAGTTTTCCGAGGGTAAATCTTGTCTTCTCTTTGTGCATTGTGATCTCTACTATTCTACTGTTCTTGTATGGTTGAATTTTTGAAGTATAACTGCTGAATGACATATTGGAATAATTTAAAAGAAGATCAACATCAAAAGTGATTATCGGTAGTTTAGAAATATTGTGCTAATCTCTATTGCACTTAGAAAATCAACAATCCTTCTATGCCACAAATTACCCAAGTTGTTACTGCTATGAACTAAGGTTGGAACAGGCTCGCCTTGTAACTTGTACAAGTTGCTTTGAATAACTCGAATCACCTGCGCTGTGTCTAGGCTAGATCCTTCTAGCTTGATATATACTTGCCCTTTCTTAAACTCCATTGCAAGACCCTTATCGTTCGTGACCGAAATTGAAAGCAAATTCTTCTTGATCCCTGAAGACAAACATGTCCTTTAAGTCTGAAGAGCTCGGTGACTTGAGTTGGAATGAGATCGTACCAACTGTTGCTACTGAATGCTTGGCATCATCACCAAGCTCCACCTATACTGTAGAGTCTTTCTCTATTAGACTTGTAAATAACTATTGTGCTCATGTCATATGGTGAGATGCCTCACTGTCCATGTACCATGCACTCTTGGAAATCATGCTAGTAGAAAGGAAAGTAATTAATGAGAAATATTTCTCAAACTTTGCAGCGAATGAACTCATCTGAGTTTTTGTTCAGGTTGCCACTTACTTCTGCTATTGTTTCCCGTTAGCCTTCTTCTTCTTTTGACATTGTGATGCATAATTTCCATGCCTATGACATATGAAGCATTTGATTTTACTCCTTCTTTGGCTATGAGGATGACTCCTCACTCTTTACCTTTCCTTTACCGGAACCCTTTTCTTTTTCCTTCTTAGTCTAACCATTTAGTTTCAGGTGCTAGTCACCACCCTTCTTGTTGTTTTAGACTCCATTGGAGTCTCCTCCTAGATGTAGTCATCCTACAATATCTCAAAATTGCGAAGATCTCATGTGCATAGATGCCCTTGACAAATGGTTCCCAAAATGTTGAGATTCCATTCAGTGCCATATTCACTGATTTTGCATTGGCCACTTTCTCTCCATCCACTGCAAGTTGATCATGAATCTAAGTGATCTTCAGGAGGTAATTGGTAATTGTGTCGGATCTGGACATATCTCTATGGATCCAAGCTTGTTTCTCAAGATCATCTTCTTGTTAATGTTGTTGCTTTTGTATAGTCTTACCAATGCCTCGAAAATCTCCTTTGTTATTTTCTTCTCAGATAGGTGAGGGATCAAATGATTATTCACTACATCCAAGGTTGAATTCTTGGATCTAACCTCTTTCTTCTCATGAGCTTCCAATTGTTGAGGATCTGTTGTTGTTGAACCTACATTCTTAATAATGTCTCAAAGATCATTTTCTTTCAACAACAATTTAGCCCTAGTTTTCCATGATAGGAAATTTGATGCTCCATTCAATTTGTCCTCAATTCCAAGACTTGCTGGTGCCTGTTGCTGCACAAACTAGTAGGCCTTGTGAATAGGAAAAAGCTAGAGGGCACAACAACACCTTATGACAAAGATCCACTATCACCACAACATAATTCCCCTTCTTTTCTTTAATTTTCATCAACAGGAGGAGTCTCAGTATCCCTTACTTGTGATAGACATGTCTAGGATAGATTTGAAGCATAGTTTTCAAAACCGTCTGTTCTGAACCGAAAATCAGTCAAATCGGTCGGTTCATTAGCCTTGGTCATCAAACCAGTTGAAAAACCTGGTTTTTTGAGCGGTGCAACAATTTTTTGGTGTGATTGGCCATAAACCGACCGATTTATGAAGGAACTAACCGATTTTCCCGTAAACAGGTCAGTGCCTTCATAAACCGGCCGATTTATTGCCATGCCAGCTACGGACCTCACAAAATGCACTTTTGTGAGTTTTGATGTCATTTTGAGGGAAATTTGGGGTTGTTTCCCTCCAAAAACAACCCCTCTAAGAAAAGCATACCTCCCTTCACATTTGCCTCACACATATCAACCAATGTTTTAAAACTCCGACTCCGACTCGGAAACGACCGAGTGTCAGCTTTGACTCCGACTTCGACTTGGTATCGACTCGGCCGGTTTGATTTCAATGACTTGGTCGTTGTAAAATATACATTAAACATTTTTTTTTTTATTATAAAAAAACATAATTTCAAAGATTTTCATTCATGTTTCCAAACACAAATCTTTAGAATATAGATAGAAGACAACATATGATCAAAGCAGGGTCATGAATATATCCATTATATCAAAATGGCACCCAATGCACTGTCCAATACATACATGATGATGATATAGAGATCGAAACAAAAACACATAACCAAGGAGGCTAGCAATGGCCTCTACAACAAAAGTAAACAATGAAACATCACTAGTCACCAGTACTACTGGCTACTGCTAGAGTTGCCAACATCATCTGGCTTAACCTCTGAATCAGAGTCAGACAGGGAAACCCATGGCTCCTCCTGCCCATCATCTCCAACTTCAACTATAGTAATGTTAGCACTAGTAGGCTGTGCAACAACTGGACACTGAGATAGACGAGATATGCACTTCCGTTGTGGTTGAGCAGAGGAAGCGCCTACAACTGGAGGACTTGGGGCTGGGCTTGAGGCTGGTACAAGTGGATCTGCGTTCGACTGAACATTTTCTTCAAGTGATGCCACCGCCTGTAAATCCAAACCAAGATTCTCATCAAAATCAAACTCTGCTGGATGACTCTCCACTACCCAATCTGATGTTGGATCAATATCTTCCAACACAATGGGATCTGAATCAGGTCTTTTGTTCAACAATTGGTTGCGTGTGAGCCGAAGGTTTTTTGGACATTGACTAGATCGTTTAACTGTTTTTGATCCAAACAGTTTCTCTTCTTCGTGTGAATCCTCTCAAAGACATATCAATTGCGCTCACACCCAGTAGCACTACAAGTTTGACTCAAAATACGAATTGCAAACTTCTACAATTAAGGACAATGGCTACCAAAAGCCTCCCACCATTGCGCTGCAAAAAACGTAGTAGTGTAATGAGTTAGCTCAAGTTTTAACTTTCAACAAGTTATATCCAACTTTCAAATTATAAACAATTTAACAAAATAAGTATTAAGAATTTGAAAATTGAAATTTTTGTTTACCTGGCTCATCTGCTTCCCTTGCAATCATTGCTAGGTTCTTCCCAAAGGAACCTGTGGCTTTGCTGAAGGTTGTGATCTATCGGTGTATCTCCAGCTATCACGCTCCAACGGGATCATGTGATTAATGCAGTCAATCAATTTGTCTCTAACCTCTCCACTCAAAGCTCTTGCCGCCAAAGCTTTATGATGATACCGTGGGTTCAAAAAATACCTAGCTGCATGTATAGGGCGATGTAGTTGATTGTTCCATTTTTCATCAATGATTGCCTAAATGGGCCCATACTTAGCCACTTTATCCTTGTATACCCTCTTTATTTGCTCCTTTGCTTGATCCATAGCCTCATAAATAAAGCCCATAACCAATCTTTCCCCATCCATCAACCGCAACACCTTAACTAGTGGCTCAGCAACCTTCACAATCTCTGCTGCCTTTCTATAAAATATTTCTTTATTAACTTTCTTTTTCAATTCTTTGCCTTCCTGTTTGAGAGACCACTGGCTTTGATTCCATTCATCATTGGAAAATATCTTTTGCAAGGTTTTATGTTGTGAAAGCATAGATTGCAATGTCAAAAAATGAGTTGCAAATCTAGTGATGGCAGGCCTAATAATATCCCTGCCCCCTGTGTGTCTCCTCACCAGGCTCAAAATCCATGAATGGTTGTAGATAAATTTTGTTATGCTTTTGGCATGATCTACAGTGTTTTTGACCCAATATAATTTGCCAATATCCTCAAGCACGAGGTCTATGCAATGTGCAACACATGGGGTCCAAAAGATGGTTTTGTGTTTTTCCTCTAACAATTTACTAGCAAGAACATAGGTAGAGGCATTATCTGTGATGACTTGAATGACATTAGCCAACCCCACCTCCTCAACAACCTCATCCAATAGTTGAAACAACAATTGTCCATCTTTCACCCTATTAGATGCATCAACTGATTTTAGAAACATGGTTCCCTGTGGGTAGAAGATATGAAAGTTTATGATGGTACAGTTCCTTTGATCAGTCCATCCATCTGACATGATGGTACATCTTGTTTTTGCCCATGAGTTTTTGAAATATTTCAAATACTCATTAATGGAGGAAATTTCTTTATGCAAATGATACCCCCTTAACCCATGCATAGTAGGGTCTTTGAAGCCTTTTCCAACAACAAATATGGCATCAAACATAGGCTCACAATATGGTGAATGGGAAGCATTGAAGGGGATATCAACATTATACCACCATCTAGATATGTAATCACAAGCAATCTCCCTCAATTCTTTCTTCCAACGTTCATCTAAAGTGGGCTGCAAAGTTCTACTAGCTTCAGGACCATGTGCATCTGATGGAGAGGAGGGTGTGACAACGAAATAACTTTTGATATTCATATCACCCTTCTTTTTCATTTTATCCTTACCCTTTTCTTGAATAGACTCCAAAGAGGGAGGAACATAGCGAAAGGGGTTGGATGCATCAGTACAAGGGATATAAGAAGGACCCTCAAAATCAAAATGGGGGTTGGTAGCCATCATTTTTTGTATACTCCTCTTCCTCCCAATTTCAACCTTTATTTCTTTTGCCTAGATTTTTCTTCTTGAAACTTCTCAAAGCTATTTAACAACTCCTTCCTAATCTCCCCAATTTGTGGTGATTCACATGGAGTAATTTGGCTTCTAATCCTTGCCAAGGTTGTTTCAGCCTATTAATGCCCCCAAGACCATCCTTAATTTTTGTATGGCAAAATTTGCAATGCATTTGACTATCAACCATTTCAGTATATGCCCAAGCAACATATTTCACTCTAGGAGCCATTTTTTAACTTGGAAATGAAAGGAAAAATTCTGAAAATGAAAACAAAAAAATAGCGTTGCTTCAATGTTCATTTCTTTCACAAAAAACACTCTTTTCAATTTCCAGATTTGCACAAAAAAATAAATAAGCAAAAACATATTTTTAGAAGTGAAAAAAAATACCTCTAGGCACAAATTGCCTTCTCAAAAGTTTTTCCAACAAAACAACTCCTCAATGCTGCTCGAACGGTTGCCCAAGAAGCTCCTCACTCTTGCTCCAATGCTTGCCCAAGACTCCTCACTGTTTCTTCAAAAACAAATTCCACAACTCTTCACAAACTCCTCACAAATTCTCACTCAAATGCAATGAGATGGCTGTGAGGAAATGAGAGGGGTTGGGTAGCTTTTATAGGGTTTGGGAGAGGGAAATGGACCCCAAAGAACCCAAAGACATGTAAGAATGGGCTTTGGGGTCCCCAAAAAATCACACAGCAAAAAAAAACTGACTTAGCTGGCTCGGTAACAACCGAGCTAGATGAACCGCTGGCCATCGAGCCGACCCGACTAGGCTTTGACTCGGTCTGGCTCGGCTGTTTCGGAGTTGGTTCGGCCGATTCTTAAAACAGTGATATCAACCGTAGCAACACTAGCAATCAGTGGTAATGTTAAATTCCTAAAGTAAAATTGACGTTTCCTTTATTTTTCATTTTGATCCTTTTACTTGCATTTTAACATTACCATGAAATGACTCAGGATGTTTGAGAGTGGTTTTGATTTCATTGGATTTCATATGAAGAAACTAGAATTTTAGAGTTCACTCAAAACTCAACAAACTTAATGGTTTTCAGAATTTCATGGTTTGGGGGTTTGCAATGTTTCCATTTGATTCTATCATGCATGAGGGTATGAGATTGGCATTTGATCAAGAGCATCAAACCCTTTAAGAACCTTGATGTTGGTGGCATTGATTTTTGAATTTTGTTGATGTTGGTGGTATTGATTGTTGAACTCCTCTACCATGGCCTTTTCAAGAATGTACCCTTCACTCAAAGGAAAATAATTGGTTAGGGATGCTAAGATTTTTCTACCACATTATAAGGCTGAGGAGATGAACCCTTCATTCAAACCAAAGTCATTAGTTAGGCATGTTAACCTTTTTCGATTTATATCATATTGTAAGATTGAGCAATCCAAGTTTGAAGACTTTGAGTGAGATGATGGTTATGTATCTCTTGCCAATGATACCATTTTTAGTAGCGTTGAATCAATGATGAATTTCATGAGTGAGCATGTTGATTTGTAGTTTTGATGTCTATTTTTGCTGTTACTACTACCACTACTGCTAAGGTTGCAGAGGAGTTTTAGGATCCTCAAACACGGCCAAATTATTTATGTAGCTCATGTTGATGATTCCTTTTCTAGTAGTGGTGATGAGTTTGATCATGATGAAGAGTGATCATGCTCATCACTGATATGTAGACTTGTAGTAGTCCAGTGACGCCATAGCTTATCACATTGTTTTTGGACTCTAGAGGCCATTTAGAGCCTCATTGATTATGTATTCTATTGTTGATATGTATTGCACTCGGTGCCAATTTGATATATTCACCTTCACCTGGTATATAAATGAGCAAACTTTGCATATTTTATCTCTATTGGTTTGGAATCATGGTCTTAAATCTTAAAAAATGGTTTTTTCATTAAAAACTAATTATTTCATGTATTTTTTTAAAGACCGGTTCATTGCGATTTGGTCAGTCTTGGTTTGTCTAGTTCTGGTTTAAAACCTTGTTTGATAGGTGGACCGGTTCGGTCGTCGGTTCTGATTTTTAAAACTATGATTTGAAGTGAGGCAAGGTGGCTCATTCAATGGAAAGTTTCATTGAAAGTATGAGCTTTGGGAGAAGCTAGGAAGATTTTCCAAGAAAAACTCCTTGAAAGGAAGGCTACACGAGACCTAGGTTTGAGATATTTAGCGATATATGAGTTTATCCAAGGACAAGGTAGACTAGAGAAAAGGCTATAGTTGATATACTTCAACAATTAGTAAAGCACAAGCCTTCAAAGAATCTCCAGTTGAAGGATTAACACTTAGGGTTCCTCCTCGATGCAATGGCTAGGGCATCAAATTTTGTGAAGAATTCATTGTGAGAACTGCCTCAAAACTGGAGGAGAGCTAGAGGAAACACCAACATTGAAGGCTGTCCCAACGGTTTTGTAAAAGCTCCTCTCAAATGTAATTCACATAACGCCCTAAGGAGGCCTCCTTATCCTTAAAGGGATGATAAAAAGAGGCGAAAAAGAGGTGAAAAGAAAGAAGATTCGTCAAGTTAAGAGTGATCACCGAGGATTTATGACCAATGCCTAACAATTGGGAGAATTTGAGTAAATGTTGATCTTGATTTGGCAACTTTCTCTTCAAGGAGACCTAGAGGCAACTTCACTTGCCCTAATGGAGGTAGCGACACAACTACTCTAGATATTTATATATCGATGGAAAAATTTAATGGAGTTTCAAGGATGCAAGGTGCAATATAACCTCTAGGGACATTCATTCATTCATTATCCATGAGTAACACATGCAAAATTTCCAATAGCTTCAATGTTCTAACAAAATTTCATTAATTAGGGCACATTAAAGACCATAAGACAATATTCCATGCACTAGACATTCATGAAGATCACAAATATAACAATTAAATAACACTTACATGACAATGAAGAATATATCTATTCATCAAAATGCCAAAGAGAGGCTCCAAGAGAGATAGCGAGATTTTCCAAATATCAAAATGCATTAAATTTGTCCAAATCACTCCACAAATTATAGGCCAAAAATCTCTAATGAGCTAGCCGAAAATCCCAAGTGTGATTATTTGTAATGAGACAAAGTGTCATGTATTTGTACAAGCTCTAGAAAGTTGAATTTCTAATTATAAAGCCCCTAAAAGATAACGACTGATGTGAAGACCCTTGGTTACAAGCCAACCAAGAAAGCATAACAAATAATCACCATTTAATCTCTTTTTACCCACATAGGGGTGATGTCATCCATGCAAAATGATCTCCAAGGCATGCGTTGAGGCCTCATGTTCTCAGTGTGGGAGGGGGCCTCAAAATTGATGAAGAAAGGGTAGATGCCCTCCAATTGCTGCAAAACATCTCCAATTCCAATTTGTATTTGGTGGGCTCCAAATGGGTCTCATGGGTCTCCAGTGGTTCAAGATCAAGTCGATGCTCCATCAATGAGGGCTAGAAGATGACTCATGTCCTCCATTGTCACCCTAGGTGAGACCTATGTCACAAGGTTCGTTGAACTTTAACCTTGAGGTTCGAATTTTGGCGAACCTTAAAAAAATGTTGAGGTTCGGCGAACCTCATCGAACCTCATAGCCATTGACCAAGTCCGTAGATCAAAACTCATAACTTCATGTTACAACTCAAGCTTGTGATTCATCCTTGTAGTTTCCATGTCTGTGATAGCATTTTTTATACTGATGTTGATTTCTTAATATTTTATCCTATAATTCATTTTAAATTAATATATGTAGACGAACCTAATGGTGAACCTCATCAAAAAATTTGAACTCAAACCGAACCTAATGATTGTCGAACCCGAACTCGAACCTGAACCATGTGACATTGGGTGAGACATAACTGCTTCTGGGCCCTTGATCAGCTCTGAAGTGCCGGGCGCAATGTGTAGCCAGCTGGGAAACATTGTCGAAGTGCATCATTATCTCTGAGTAACTGGGGCACGAACAAGGGAGAAGTGGTGCTGAGGAAGCCCATGGTGTGGCAATCAATGCTTTGCATGGTTTGAGGCCCATGGTTCTCAACACTCACCCTACAAGTCCCATTTGTGATCCTCTGGAGGGCTTGGATCCTGTATAGGGAGGCCAAGCTCAAGATGAAAACTCACCTGCAATCCTGTATAAGATCTAATTTTTTGAAAATTGGAAGCTATGGGATGAATTTCCTTGTAAAATTTTATTTTTGACCTATCTGGAGCGACTTTCTAAAAATAGAAAGTCATGTCTATCTTTGTAACCATGACTTTACAAAAATAATAAATCACCTTCCATCAATTCGTAATCATATATAGCCGATAGAAAATCATGTAACTTGTCCTTTATCAATCTCAATTATTTAATTTTTAATTTAATCATCAATATTATTAATATTATTATTATTGTACTTATGATGCTATAATAAATCTATTAAAAGAGAAATAGATGTCACCTCTCCTACTTCGCAATCAATCCACGTCATCTCTCTCTCTCTTTAATGGCACTCATACCTCTTTCACTCTCTCTCCCTAAAAGAATTCGTTCCTCTCTCTTGAATGCTCTTACATACCTCTTACACATCTCTTACACACATTTATGACTTTTCATAAGATTCCTCTTACACCTCTTCAATGCATAAGTTACACTCTCTTCAAGACATTTGTACTTCTCTCTCTTTATGGTGTAAGTTACTCTAGGCATGCGTACTCCCTCTTGATGGCATGAGTTACTAAGGAAAGCGTACCTCCTTTATGACATAAGTTACTCTCCAATTTTGGCATGAGTAACTCCTCCTCAAGGCATAGGAGTTACTCCCTCATGATTTCGACCTCCTTGCTCTTCCTATATATTTGTGCCTCTCATCCTCAGGATACACTTACTCGTGCTTGTGAAAGGAGAATTCAAACTTGAGAGAGGGAGAGATGGAGAGGCTAAAGAGAGAGAGAGAGAGTCCTGAAGAGCAAGAGCAAATCTTGGAGAGCCAAAGTGATTCAGTGTTTGCATCAACCACTGCTATTAGAGATCTTCATATTTGGGTAAATTTCTTCATTCTCTCATTTTACTTTGTATCGCTGCTCAACAATTGATTTCTAATAGACGAAGAATCTGGTTGGGTTTTACCCTTGTGGGTTTTGCTCTATTCATTGACCTAACTTCTCTATGTGTCATTGAGTTCTTGACTATCTTCTATTGTGCATATTGTTTATATGGTTTATGTTCTTTCTACAATTACTTAACTTATACTGTAGCATAAAGAAATTATGGATTTAAGTGATTGTAACAACATAGAACATCTGATTTTTAACACTGTATTAGAGCTTTTGGTGAAAACAAGCTCAAGAAGTCTAGTGCTGCTCCAACCCATTTTCTGTTGGAAAATATCTTGTTGTCCACTCCATTTACAACTCATTTCTGCTTGCTGTCCACTCCATTTACAACTCATTTTTTGAATGTTGTCCACTCTACATGCAGCTCTTTTTGGTAGTCAATTTTTTGCTAATATATCTTTTGTTGTCCATTCTATTTGCTGTTGAAATTTTGAGCAGATCAAGATGTTTTCCTCTTACTTTAAGAATGAAGAGAAATTGGTTGATGCTTCAAATTTCATACCTTGGAAGACCAGATAGGATATTACTCTTGAGGAACATGATGTTCTTGAGTATGTTTAGGGCGAGGTAGCAGAACCAGTTGAAAAGTCCAATGCTGCTTTCAAACCCAGATTCAAGAAAGGAGAAGTTAAGGCAAAAAGGATTATCCTTGACTCTCTTGGTGGCTACCTCATCACTTTTGTTGCCAACTTGAAGAATCCAAAGAAATGTATGACAAGCTGATTTGAATGTATCAAGTGAACAACTTGAGTCAAATTCTTGCCTTGAAGAATCAACTCAAGGATATTAAAATGAACAGAGGAGAGATCATTCAAGCATACTTGATGAGGATATAAAAATCAAAGATCAACCGTCAACTTCTGGCAACTTCTGGCGAAGCTGTTCTTGACAAAGAACTAGTTTTGATTACACTTGGAGGTCTTCCTTCTTCTTGGGAGACTTTTATTACTACCATCAGTGACAATAATAAGTTTCCCACATTTGATGAGCTTTTGGTAAAGTGTGTTCAAGAAGAAGCCAAAATGATTTCCATGTTGAAGAATGTAACTAGGTTTGGTCTTCACAAATTATATTTGAGTCACAATGAAATGTATTTATCAAAAGAAAGAAAAAAAAGATTTATTATTATTATTATTATTATTATTATTATTATTATGACTTATTAAAGCATGGGTTTCATGCTTGGGTCATCATGTTTTAAGTCAAAGTCCCCCTCGAGGACTTCTAGGATTTGTTCTGAGTCATTAGAGTCATTGACCATTTAAAGAGACTCTTCTTGGGCTTTTGAATCATGTAAAAAGATTTATCATTGAGTCAAATAAGTCATTTGTCACCTCCACAACAAGTCGGCCTCAAGGAGATCAATTCGGCCTCAAACAGGGTAATTCGACCTCACCAAAAGGGTATATATACAAGCAGTTCGAATTCATTTGGAGACACTCATTCACACAAGTTCGATATCCAAGAGGAGGTAGAAAAAGTGTGAAATTCCAAGAGAAAAAGGAGAATTTGGAATGGAAAAGATCGAAGTTTTTGGGTCAGATCTCTCTCACACGCATGGATTTTCTGGTCTACTACTAGAGGGTCAAAGTGTTGCTGTTGGATCGAAGTCTTTTTGCTGGGTCGAATTATTTGTTGGGCTACTATTGGGTCAAAATGCTGCTAGATCGAAGTTGCTGTTGCTAGGTCGCAGTTGTTGCTGAAAGGGTTATCATCTACAGAAGGAAGAAAGGGTTGACTTGGTGTGGAGGAAGTCTGTGACGGTCAAGATTCTTGGATCATCTCGCGAAATTATTAAGGAAGAGTTGGTGACTAGGTTTTCCCCTAGATAGGGGTTTTGACCTGACTGTCCGCCTACATCTGGTGTCTGTGATCTCTGTGTATTTGCTTTGATAACTGCTTTATGAACTAAAGATAAAAGAAGAACATAAAGAATATCACAAGTAATTATCAATAATTTTTTTTTTTTTATCTGCCTTTCTGATTTTCTAACATGGTATCAGAGCTCAAGTGAAGATGGAGGAAAAACGCAGCTTGAAGATCTATTGAAAGATGAATAAGGAGTTTTAAGAAGTTTGAATAAGGGTCATTAAAAGGGCCATATAAGAAGTGAAGCCTACCATATGAACAATGCCTAACTCAATGAAGGGAAAAAACAAATTAGAAGGAGCTTCCAAGTACAGGGCATGGAAGAAGAGGATAGACCTCATCCTCGAGAAGAATAAAGTATTGGATTTAGTCAAAGGAAAAGTAAAGAAGCCTACAAATGAGTCAAGTGATGCAGAAAAGGCAAAGTTTAGGGAAACAAAAATATTGGCCATGACACTAATAGTGGATGGAACAAATGATAACCTCATTCCATGTATATCCAACATAGGTTCTGTTCAAGAGATGTATGAGGCATTATCCAAATTATTCACTATCAAGAGTCTTGGTCAAATAATAAATCTTGAGAATGAACTAAGATCTATAAAGATGACAAAAGAAGACACTGTGACATCCTTCTTTGTGAGAATAGCTAGAATCAAAGATGAACTCCAGGAAATTGATGAGATAGTACCTGAAAAGGAGCTTGTAATCACTGCACTTTTAGGATTACCAACATCTTGGAGTGCCTTCTCATCAAGTCTCAACAGTTGGATGGAAACTCCTACATTAGAACAACTATGGAATGCATGTAGTCAAGAAGTAGTCACAATTTCTCTAGTAAGCAACAAAGAAAATGAAGAGGAGAAAGTTTCAAATGCCTATTCCACTCATCACAAGAACAAACGATCATTCAAGAAGTCTAAAGGGCCTAGAAGGAAGATAGACCTATCTAAAATCGAATGCTACAATTGTCACAAGATGGGTCACTATAAAAGTGATTTTTCTGAAAATTCGAGGAATAGAAAGAGAAATAGGGATCAAGCAAATGTTGCTGAAGAAGGATCTCCAAAGACGCACAAGGCCGAATAATTGTAAATAAATGACTTATACTACTAAGCCCTTCTACTCAGTTTTTGAATTATTTTGTATTTTGATTTCTAGCACTTATAGGTTTAACATGCTTTGGAAAAACATTGTTGAATTGTTTGGTTAAGGTTATAGGTATCCCTCAAGATTGGATTAAGAGGGAGCCCTCACCATTTTCCAAAGATAAGTATCTTACTCCTTGTATTATTTTATATTTGGTTTTCTTTTTCTATCGAGATGTGTTTACACTAGATGCTAATCACATTTCTTTTATATTTTCCTTGTTTAGGAAAAGCTTGTTGATATGCTCAAAGGGCTATAAAGAAGACCTCACAAGACAAAACATAGAAGCTCTATTGAAATTGATGTCCTATAAGGTTTGTCTAAACTCAAGGGTATGTCTCAAACTATACATTTTGTTTCTCTTCATGATAAAGGTATATTCATTTATTCTAAGAAATTTGCTTTACATTACTAAGAAGTGTTATGTCTAGGACCTTTGAATCATAGAGATTCTTGTTTGGGAGATTAATCATTAGATTGAATCTACACTCATTAAAATCATTATATTTGTGGAACCCTACTAGGTTCCCTATAACACCCTAACCTAAGGGTATACCAATGCTAATGTGAAAAGCCTTAGTCTACTTAGGGTTACTAATGAAATCTAGAAAATATTATTCCTTTGATATTTGGGGTTTTGATGGTAATGTCATATTGTTATGGAAACCCTAGTCCTTTAGGGTTGGATGGTAATGTGTTCCTATACCTTGAGGCTTTGGTAAATTAGGGTTTATGAGTAAAAGCCTTATGCATCGAGTGTAAGTTTCCTAAAAATGGAACCTTAGGTGTGTGTTTGTTTGTCTGATCAAAACCCTAGCCTAATCAAGATCAATATATGTCTGACTTTAAATGTATTGATATTTGTGTCCTATATATGTTATGATATGCTTGTGCATGATTATTCTAGATATGTATATGTGCTAACCTAATTGTTGATAAATTCTAGGGTTTGTAACTAAGCCGTAGTAGAAGTTTGATATTCTAGGATATGATGTGATGATATTGTTTCAAATATAATGATAAAATCTAGGGTTCACTACAAACCCTAGTTGAAGTTGGTCATTTAGTTGAAAGCTTAGATTGTGTTGTGATTGATTTTGATTGTTGACATCTAAGGCCCAGTATCTCAAAAATGTAATCTAAGGTTTGCATTTAATCCTAGTAGAAGTCTAACATATGAAATCTAAAGTTGTTAGATGCATTGTAAGTGTACTTGTTTGAATTGCTTCTAGGGTTTGCAATATATTATAGTAGAGTATGCCATATATTTGGAAGAAATATTGAGGCCCTAGATATAATGAGACTGAATAAATTACTGATGTGATCTAGGGATTATAACCTAACCCGAGCAAAAGAAGTTGAAGTATAAAAGTATGTGTCTCTTATTGATTGTGAACCTAACTAAGTTTAGGTATTTGTTGTCTAAAGTCTAATGCTTCCATTATTGGATGATTCTAATATAGTTAACTTCATGCTTGTATATGTATGTATTTGGTTGTACATGCTGTCTAAGTTGTGCAGGTACATAGTCTTCAAGATGATGAAGATGTTCGTAAGTAAAGTTGATTTGATAAGCATGATGAAGTAGGTTATATGAATGATGATGATCAAGAAGGGTGGAAGCCATGAAAGATTCTCCGATGTCAGAAAAGAAGTTGATCTCCCTAAGTTAAGATGGAGCCTGGATAAAGAAAAGAGTATATCTCCTGAGTTGAGAGGGAGGGCATATTATAGTCATGATGGATACCTTGAAGAGGAAATTGGAGAATGAATATTGAGGTGCTACTGAAAGAAGGAAAGCAGGATTTGATTGCTGCATTAGGAAAGGAAGTTGAATGATTGAGGAAACCTTTGTCAAGATTTGTTTGGGAAGCCACGAAGTCCTACTGTGATGAATTGTAAGGCGACATCAAGATGTATGAAGACCCTGAAGGTTTGTGTTTACTCATGAGTATTTGAAAGGTTGTTACTGATTGGGGTTGTGTATGTTCAGGTAAACCTCTCAAAGTTTTTGAAAAAACATGCTTGAGGTTAGAGAGATTTGATGTGTTGAGGCATTGAGTGTGTAAAATGCCTGGGAGGACATCTGGCCGACATATGTGTTGATGTCTAGATCCCGAAGTAGTAGGAAGTGTGGTGTCGGTCATAGAGCTCTGAACTTGTATTACGCACCTAGATCTGGTGATATTTTCTTTCTCAAGGAAAATATGTTGTCAAACTACTAGAAAGGTTTGGCATGATTGAGTGTTAGTCCATGAATATCCAAATGGAAATGAATTTCAAGAAGCTTTGTGGTAAAGCTGCAGGACCTGATTTGGCTAATCCCTCTGAGTATCGTTAACCATAGTTTTAAAATTCGGCCGATTCGAAACGGAAACAGCCGAGTTGATTCATTTCATTGCCCAGAAATGTGACTCGGTGGAGGAAACGGTTCAGTAGGCCGAGTCAGCCATGACTCGGCTGAGTCATTCAATGACTCGGCCGAGTCATTCAATGACTCGGCCGAGTCATGGCTGACTCGGCCAACTCGGCCGTTTCCGTATTGACTCGGCCGAGTCATAACCAATGGTCTGTAACCCCATCAAAACAATGATTTGACATTTTTTTAATGAAATTTTCAAGTGTTTGCTGATTGGTTTGGACTCCAATGTGTTTTATCAATTAGTTAAATGTTATTTGGGGTCCATTTCCCCCTCCCAAACCCTATTTAACACACTCAAATGCTCTCTACTCTTGATATGCTATTCAAATTTCATGGTAATGTTAAATTCTTAAAGTAAAAGTGACATTCTCCTTAATCTTCATTTTCATCCTTTTACTTCAATTTTTAACATTACCATGAAATGACTCAGGATGTTTGAGAGTGGTTTCGGCTTCATTGGATTTCATATGGAGAAAGTAGAATTTTAGATTTCATTCAAAATCTAGCAGACTTAACAATTTTTCAGGATTTCAGGATTGGAGGATTGCAATGTTTCCATTGAATTTTGTCATGTATTAGGGTATGTAACTCGTATTTAATCAAGAGCAGCAATCCCTCTATGTACCTTGATGTTAGTGACATTGGTTGTCGAACTCCTCTGGGATTCGCTCCCAAACCAGGAGCTTCTGAAAATGTCGCTCCCACTCCCGTTTTCGCTCTCGCTCCCCACTTTCGCTCCTGCTCCCAAGTAACACTGAGCCAGATGATGTTGGCAACTCTAGCAGTAGCAGTAGTACTGTTCACAGACTTTTGTTGTAGAGGTCATTTATAGCCTCCTTGGTTATGTGTTTTTGTTTTGATCTCTATATCATCATCGTGCATGTATTGGACAATGCACTGGGTGCCATTTTGATATAATGGATATATTCATGAGCTTACTTTGATCATATGTTGTCTTCTATTTATATTTTAATGCTGTGTGTTTGGAAACATGAATGAAAATCTTTAAAATTATGTGTTTTTATAAAAAATAAATATTTAATATATTTTGTACAACGACCGAGTCATTGAAATCGAGCCGGCCGAGTCGACCCTCGGCCGAGTTGGAGTCGGAATCGGAGTCGACCCTCGGCCGAGTCGGAGTCGGAGTCGGAGTTTTAAAACATTGCCGTTAACTGATTGGGGCACTGATGTTCTTAGTGAACACTAGACCAGAGATATGTTTTGCAGTCAATGCCCTGAGTCAATACATGATTAAGCCTGCTCATGCACACTGGGTTGTTGCAAAGCATGTGGTGAGGTACCTGCATGTGACCATCAATCTTGGATTGAGATACGTTGTTGAAGATGTAAGGCTACATGGACACTTTGATGTTGATTGGGTTGGTAACTCTGCTGACAAAAAGAGCACATCAGGGTGCTGTTTTAGCTTAGAATCTACCATGATATCTTGGATGAGCAGAAAGCAAAACTTTGTTTCCCTTAGTACGACTGAAGCAAAATACATCGCTGCTAACATGGTTAGTTGTGAGGTGGTATGACTAAGGAAGCTCTTTGGGGAGCTGTTTGAGCAAGTATTGGATACTACAATAATTTACAGTGAAAATAAGAGTGGGATTAGACTTGCTGAAAATCCTGTGTTGCATGACAAGTCCAAACACATTGAGATCAAATATCACTATATCCGGGATATGTTGCAAAGAGGAGCATTGGGACTCCATCATATAGTGATTGATGATTAGATTGTTGACATTCTTACCAAGTCTTTATCGAAAGGGAAGTTCTTGGTTTTCAGAGAGCAACTTGGACTAATAGAGGTGACCCTTCCTAGAGAGGGTGGTCATTGATGATGAGCCTTGGATGTGCGAGATCCTTTTCATGTATTGACAAGTGGATCCCCCCAAGCAGTGATGAGCCTTAGATGTTTGAGATCCTTGTCATGTGTTGACAAGTGGATCCCCCCAAGTAGAAAGAACTCTTGGTTGTGCGAAGATCTTTGTCATGTGTTGACAAGTGGATTCCCCCAATCGAAAAGGACTCTTGGTTGTGCGAAGATCCTTGTCATGTGTTGACAAGTGGATCCCTCCAAGTGTGTACAGGGTGATGGATGTATCTACCTTATGATGATTCGTCTTCATTAGATTGTAACATCATTGTTCCAAAGCAAAGATAGCAAAGATCCTTGTATCAAAAATAAATTCCTCTCTAGCTGAGAGGGAGTGTTGAAATTTGTAGGGATGGGATGAATTTCCTTGAATAAAATTTCATTCCTGACCTTTCTAGAGTGACTCTCTAAAAATAGAAAGTCATGTATAGCTTTGCAACGATGACTTTTCAAAAATAGTAAATCACCTTCCATCAATTCATAATCATATATAGATGATGGAAAATCACTTAACATGTCCTTAATCAATCTCAATTATTGAATTTTTAATTTAATCATCATTATTATTATTATCCTTATGATGCTATAATAATTTTATTAAAAGAGATATACATGTCACCTCTCCTACTTGGCAATCAATCCACCTCTTCTCTCTCCCTCTCTCTTTCTCTTTGATGGCAGTCATACCTCTCTCACTCTCTCTCCCTAAATGAATTCGTTCTTCTCTTGAATGCTCTTACGCACCTCTTACACCTCTTCAATGCATAAGTTACACTCTCTTAAAGGCATGCGTACCTCTTTCTCTTTATGGTGTAAGTTACTCCAGGCATGCGTAGTCCATCTTGATGGCATTACTAAGGAGAGCGTACCTCCTTTATGACATAAGTTACTCTCCAATTTTGGCATGAGTAACTCCTCCTCAAGGCATAAGATTTACTTCTTCATGAATTTGACCTCCTTGCTCTTCCTATATATTTGTGCCTCTCATCCTCACTTGATACACTTACTTGTGCCTGTGAAAGGAGAATTTGAACTTGAGAGAGAGAGAGTTGGAGAGGCTAGAGGATGATTGAGAGAGAGAGAGAGTCTTGAAGAGCAAGAGCAGATTTTGGAGAGCCAAAGTTATTCAGTGTCTGCATCAGTTACTGCTATCAGAGATCTTCTTCAGATTTGGGTGAACTTCTTCATTCTCTCATTTTACTTTGTATCTTTGCCGAACAATTGATTTCTAATAGAAGAAGAATCTGGTTGGGTTTTCCCCTTGTGGGTTTTGCCCAGGTCATTGACGTAACTTCTCTATGTCTCGTTGAGTTCTTGGCTGTCTTCTATTCATATAGTTTATATAGTTCATGTTCTATCTACAATTACTTAACTTATATTGTAACATAAAGAAATTATGGATTTAAGTGATTGTCACAACACAAAGCATTTGATTTTTAACACTAATGCATCTTCTCACTTTCCAATACAATAATTCATTAGTGCAATTGAGTAAATAAGCTTGCTAAACAAGGGTAGAAATGGACACTTCATAGTAGCATCCCCTTGCAAATGGGGCCTTAGACATGTACTAGTGTTATCTCACTCGACAAGAGGTTAATGAAGGACCCTATTAGGCGGTTTCAACCTTTAAGGGAGTGACAAGTCTAAGGTACACGCATCAAGTGGCAGGTGTCTTGTGAAAAGATGATGAAATGGATGGGACAAAGGGAAGACTCCAAGTCACACGCCATGGTACAAGGGTAGATATGATGAAAGAAGCCCATATCTTGGGCATATGAATGTAGGAGGGAGCAATCGTGGTGCATGAGTTACCTCAGCCTTTGTTTTTCCACCTAAGTTGCACGAAACGGGGAAACAGGTACGAGTTTTCGAAACGGGCATGGGTACGAAATGTGACCTCCCCAAATTTTGGAAATGGGGAAATGCAATATATATATATATATATATATTAAGACATTTAAGAAATATGTACAATCATAAAGCATATATGATACATTCTAATTTATTACATTATGATTAAATTGTCAATTGTCAATGCATAAACTATAAGTCTCTAAATTTACATTAAATTTACTCATGAATGATCACATAATGAAAATAGCAATATCAAAAATCAGCCACAAGAAATTTCTAATTTCTTGTCTTGTGCTTGATTGGGTGTCTCCTCCTACATAGTCGAACGACCTTAGTGCTCTTGATTAAATATAAGTTCCATACCCTAGCACCCTACGTGCTCTTGATTATTGGGAGTCTCCCTTGCATAGAGGGCTTGGTTTTCTTGATTAAATACAAGTTCCATACCCTAGTAATGACAAAATCCAATGGAAACATTGTAATCCCCCCAATCTTGAAATCCTAAAAAACAAATAAGTCTGCTGGATTTTGAGTGAGATCTAAAATTCTACTTTCTCCATATGAAATCCAATGAGGGCGAAACCACTCCCAAACATCCTGAGTCATTTCATGGTAATGTTAAAAATTTAAGTAAAAGTGACATTTTACTTTAAGAATTTAACATTACCATGAACTGCATATCAACACTAGGGCCATAGGCTTGAACATTAGGCTGCCCCACTCATAAAATCCTCTTTGTATAACTTGAGAGGCATCTAGAAGCATCTTGAAGCATCCAGAAGGTATTTTAGTCACCCAATAAAAAACTAGAAGCGAAAACATAAAAAAAATACAAGAAAAAGTCAAGTTAGACGAGGAAACTCCATTGTATGGCCTGGAAATGCGTTTCGGGCCGTACTGGCCACGTTTTCTCCTCGAGAAACGGGCTAGTATGGCCGGAAACACGTTTCCAGGCCGTACGGCACCAGTTTCCTCGTTTCCGGCTGGAAACAGACCCTTCTCCAATGTTTCCTGCAACTTAGTTTTCCACCCTTTTTCATATGCCTTATGCTTTTTATTGATTTTTCTTCATTTACTTGCTTGCGGCTCAAAGGGTTTTGAGCATGATGTGTAAGATTTAGCAGTGATTACCCCATTAAGGTGGGGTAGTTCATTGCCCACCAGGGATTGGGACAATCATGGGTTCCTTAATGATGCAAGGGGGGCACTCATAGGGTCCCTAGGAACTAGGGTGATCGCCATGATGATAAGGAGTAGAACTCATGTTTGGCTTTTGTCCATGTGCTAAATTTTATTGTCTTGACCATTTGTTGCATTTTGTGGTACATTTTCTGTTGTATGTGGCCATTTTATGTTTTTATCTTTTTTTGTTCGCTGCATCAACCTCTCGGGCATCATCCTAGACTTGACCCAAGGTGTGGTCAAGGGGAAGGGGAGGCTAACACCTTGTGGACCCAATGGACAAATGTGGAACCAGATGGAGAAAATGTTGAAAGGGCTTGTAATGAGCGGAGGGAAGTGAGATATATGGTATCGGGAAGACGAACCACACAACCAAAATTAGAGTTTCCCATGTAAAGCCAATAAAGGAGATCCCACGGGATTAGGATACAAGATTAACCCCCAAAGATGAGGTAAGGAAACAAGAGCACAACCCAAGCCCTTTCTTTCTGCCAAATTGCCCCACTAATCCACGCCCAAATGTGCCCAAGAAAAGAAAACATAAACACCCAATTACATAATGAAAAATCATACCTTCGGGGTTGGATGGCCCATTTTCAAACATTCTATCATGACATATGAGTAAGGGTTCACTATGGCTGGCTCAGGTGAGGGAGAATGATAGCACATTGAGCTATTAGGTGGCTGCAAGGGGCTGCCGGCTGCCGGCTAAAGACAAATGTAGGAGAAAAATTATCCTATAGGGGTTACCCACTGGTGGTGGGTAACAATGCCATCTTTCTATATCTAAACAAAACTGTTGTGCAAATGTGCTTATTCCTTCAAGCACCTCAGCAAAAATAACGATGGTCCTCTGATCTGACAGATCTATTGCTGTAACATTCAGAGCTGCTACAATAACCTTCGGATCTGTTGTAATAAGTTAATAACTAGTTGACAATCGACTTCCCTCAGAGATCCTATTTTGATACCTTGTTAAAATCTCTTTTCCAACCCTAGGTAGATTACTTCCTTATGATTCTTAAGAAATATTTTGAAATTTAAAGCAGAAATTTGAGGTCATTAAATAATTTCACTGGCTTGAAATTTAATTGGAGAATAAACAGTGGAAGCAAAAAAATAATTTTCCAAATACACAACAAAGTTTCTCCCCATCAAAATCTGTTTTTCAGTAACAGTATTCCAAACTTACAAGGACTTTGCACACCGTGAAAATTCACCCATTGAGAAAGATTAACCCACAGCAAAACTTGGCTGCTGTACATCCTTCTCCAGAAAATGGTACAGCTGATCTGCTGGTCAAATTGCTGGCTGAATCAAACCCCCTGCTGTTTCTACTGTGTCCAATTGTATGGCCTCCTTCTGGTGCATATGGCCTCCAATGATTGGCTGAGTCAATTCTCTTGCGGCTAGTTTACTTCTCTCCTTGCCTTGGACACCAAGTGAATTAGCTGTCTCTCTGTGCAACTAGATTACTGTCACAATGACTTTTATGTGTCACTACCTTCCCTTTATAATTTTGAGTTGATGACTAAGGCTCCACAAATCTAATCACTCATTGAGATCAATGGTTGAGATTAGATCCCAATCAACTATGGAGATTACATTCATTCACTAATGTAATTAATTTACACTTTATTAGTCTTTAAAAACTTCAGAAAATTAGAGGATCTTCACTTTAATAATTAACTTTAACTAAAGTGAATTACAAGGGTAAAAGGACTTTGGACGACTTCTCACATGTTCGACACAAAACTTGCGTGGAAGTACCTGTCTGAGCTAGAAACATCAACAAGGGATACCACCCCCCTGAGACTTGAAAAGCACGGGCATCCAACCTTGACAAGGCTAGATGGCATATAATGATTAGGCAGGTCTGCTGGTGCAGATTTGCGTGATAACACACTGTGAATGTCTTTCTATAATATTGCTTTTCATCTTATTAGGAGATTTCATCTCTGCTTGTTATCTATTCTCTTGTCCACAATGTGTCTTTAGTGATGGTTTCGTTATGTTGTAGAAACTGATGGCTAAGGACAGTCTCTTATTCTGCTGTTCATTTAGACCAGTGACATTAGGGATTGTATTCATTTAATTTGGTTTTGAGTCAGGAGTTGTGTCTGTCTGTGTGTTTCTCTCTCTCTCTCTCAATTTTTTCATTTAGCGATGGATTTCAATTTTATGGTTCTATATAATTGGTGGTTATACTTGCAGGTTTTGAAGGAGAAGCCTTTTTTGTTTGATATTGTAGCAAATGGGCGGAATGGCATAGACGTTGACAAGTAAGGTGGTAATTAAAAAATGTTGTTGTTATGTTAGCATATCATATTTTAGGTAATTTAGCAGTTACAATGCATGCTGTATTGAACTTCTCCTGCAATTGAGAGTTCTACTTGAAGTATTTAATCTGTAACTTAAGCTTTTAGTATTTTAAGGGTTACTGTATTCTGGTACATTCACATCTATCTTGAGGTACCATAAATTTTAACTGCACAGTATGTTGTTTGAACTTGCTTATTCTAGAATCCGAGACCTCTACATGAACCATTTCATCATTTAAGCCTAGTTTGAAGCTTCAGGATGTGTAAGTTTAGAATAACTGATATAGCTATGCCTATAATATTGTAGGTTTGATTATATTGAACGTGACTGTAGAGCTTGTGGTCTTAGAAGCAGTTTTCAATTTGAAAGGTATGTGATTTTTCCTTATAGACTATATGTCTACTGACCTTACTACTTATCTCGGTACAATTTCGTTCATGCCATTTGGCCAACATTTGCAGTTAGTTTTACAGTAAAGGTATTTGATTTTTGTTTTGACCATTACGATGATTTATAAATAGGACACAGACATACTTACCTTCAGTGTGAGTGAGTTTGAACTGGGGTCGTGCTTTTTCTCAATCAGATATGGCCAGCACTTTGACAAATTAATAAATAATGTTGACTATCGGAATGTCTGACTAAGAGATGGCCATTTATGCACATGATAAAACTTGTTCTCATAAGTTTTCAGCCATGCTTGATAATCAATGTGCAGAATTGCTGAAGTTTTAATTTATGAATAAATTGGTGCCAGGTAAATGTATATCTAATCATGTCATTGGATGATATTAAAATTTCATGTGACCAAGAACTCTGATTTTGGCTCCAGACAGTTTCTGAAAGTGGACTATCTCAGTATTGTAATACTTTTCCAGAAAGTCAAGAAAGATGAGGATATAGCATCTTATCAGAAATCAATATATATTTTTCCGTACAGGTTTCAGTCACAGGTATCATGTACAGAAAACACAAGAAATAGGGATTTAGAAAAAGATGGAAAACCATTGAAGACATTTTGTATATGAAAATCAAGTTATGTTTGCATTTAAAAGACTATCAACCTGCATATGATTAGATTTAGATGCATGACTTTTCTTTTTTGACATTGGCTATATTGTCAGCTTTTGTCAAAACAGAGTCAATGAAAATAGCTATTTTGAGGTCTACACCAACCCTAATCCATGCACCACTCTCACTTGAAATATGAACAAACTTTCAGTATCCATGAACTAACAGTTACATCATTCACTCATAGATTTTGTAGATAAAGCTGCAACAATAAGGAATTAATCTTTTGCATATGGCAATTCATGCCAGTACTTTTTGTTGAAATCATAAGATAATGGATCTACTGTGAAAAGCCCTAATACAGGCAAGTGCAAAATACAGCAGAAATGAAATGACACTTAAATGATGAATACGTGAGAGACAGCTGTAATACTCAAGCACATGAACAAGAGAATGTGCACTAGATAAGATAAGATAATATAATTTTATTAATGTCCAACGAATGACCACAGATGTAGGATATTGGGACTAAGGGATATATCCAGTACGAGTACAATGTGGGAGTGCAAAGGCAAATCCTAGGAAATGCCAAAGCTAAATCTAGGGTAAAATAAAGTAAATAAGGATACAACAATAGGACAGCCTCATAAATATGTATATAATCAGACCAAAGGCCTCTGGTGATGTAGAAGACTAAGTGAATAAGTCCAGGGCTGGAGGTCGATGATGTCAAGAATGCCAGAGGCTGATAGCCGACAAGGGGGGTGACAATGGCACTGACTTGCTATCAGAGTCTTCTGGATCCAATGTGGTGTCTGTAAAATAATCCCTAGGAATATCTTGAAATTCCCACTGAAATTTCTGAGTTTTGCTGAGTTTGTCACTGAGGTATTTTGTCAAACAGTTTGTATACTTATGGCTGTAGGTGAACTTTTGTAGTTTATTTCAAAACAGAGATACATAGTGCCCAAAAAGAGACTAATAAAGACTTCAAACCAGCAGCATGTAATTTATATTGACTTTAGAAAGTGTACAGTCCACTGGTAAGTCTTGTAACAGCAATACAACTCCAAATTTACAATCTGATATGAAACTTTACAAAGCAAGAAATGAAGAACGTGGGTGTGCTCCAGCAACAGGATGACACCGATTTTTTCTAATAGCTTAAACCTTCCAAACATGTCCTCAGCATATTATGACTTCTACCACCAGTAGTTCGAATTGGCACACAACAAGGAACTCAGTCCTCTTAAATAACCAGAATTGGCCTCCACAAGCGGCTGTAACTCGACCCTCTTAAAAACTCAGATCTGGCCAGCAACGCAGGGATAACTCGACCCCCTCTTTGACAATGAAACTTGGCCCAAGAAAGATGTTAATTTGACCATAAACTCTGCTAGCAAGGGAAAGGAAAAACTCGGCCTCTTTGGTACTGAACTCGGACCTGAAACTTTATGGCAGACTTGGCCCCCTTTAGATAGAACTCGGCCCTTAGGCTTCTAGCAGAACTGAGCCCCTTCTTTAACAAAACTTGGCCCTCTGATTTATGGCAGAACTCGGTTTGTAAGAAGATTATAGAATACCCAAAGTCTGAATATAAAATCAATTCATAACTCCTTTAAATATTCTCCATTTCTGCCAATGCTTTTATCCTCATCAATGGTGAAGCGCAATGTCTAAATCTAACTGATACTATTCCAAATTCCAATACTAGCTAGGGTGTATAGTTTCAACATCGAAACCAACAACCAGAATGAGGGTTTCCAAAAACCCTAGTCTCTTTCTCAAGAGCTCTCTCAAAATTCTATTTTTCAAGTGAACAAATGCAAGAATGAGGAGAGAGTCCCCATTTCCCTTTTTTTATAACTCACTTTACTCTTTTGCTACCTTTTTACCTTTTATTTTAATAAAGTCACTTTAGTGGGTTTTCTCACTTTATAATTTAAAATTGACTTTTCCTTAGTTTAGAACTCATGCCCCCCTTTCCCCATTTAACTTTTGTAATGTTTTCTCCTAGGCGAATTGTGTTCCCTTGATTAATTTTCCCGTCCTAGCCTACAAAAGCTTAATTAAGCTAGCAAAATCTTCCCTTTCTGCCTCCTAAGTGGATGGGGACATTACAGTCCTCCCTACCCAAGATTGCTTGTCCTCGAGCAATTTCATTCCAGAATGTTGGAGCACTTGTTCTCCTTCCCATGTGGCATCTTAGACAGGAATTTTTTTTCATTTGACCAAATATTCTTTAATGGTCTTGCTTCATAGCTCCCGCTTCCTTACCTCCAAAATTTCTTCTTGGATTAGAATCAACACCCCTTCTTCGTCCTATGGTGGAAGCTCAGTGTAAGTGACAATGTGTTTTCTCAGGGCCTTCTTGAGGCATGCAACATGGAAGACATTATGTATCTTACACCCTTCTGGAAGCTCTAGATCATAGGCCACCTCTTCTATAGGCCTCACAATCTTGTAGGGTCCATAGAATCTGGGTTTCAATTTCTATGCCCCCTTCCTTTTAAGTGATGGTTGCTGGTAGGGTTGTAGATGAAGATATACCAGGTCGCCCACCTCAAAGCTATGCTCTAGCTGATGCCTATCTACATAAATCTTCTATTGATTCTGAGCTGTTGAAATTTGGTACCGAGGATAGGTGGTTCCCTAAGGCTTTGATCTTTGGCCTAGGGAAAAGTGTCCAAAAGAATTTAATTTTTCTCCTAAAGTAACTTTATAATTTTTATAAAGTTAAATCTAATTTAAAAGTGACTTTAAGTGATAAAGTTACTAAAGTCTAATTTTAAAGTGACTTTAATAAAGTCAATGTAAAATTAGAAAGGAAAGTGACTTTGGAAATAAATGACTAAGTGGGTCTTTATTAAAGTGGGGTGAATTAAACAAATAGAAAGTGAGATTTAAATGAGCATTTAATCTCAGCCCTTGATCTTAATCTATTTCAGCCATTGGATTTAGGATCACCCAAAAGTCACTTGGAGTTATATTAAAGGAGGAAAAGGAGGAAAAGATCATTCATTCTTTCATGAGCAGATTGGGAGAAGGAGAGCAAGCGAGCAAGGGAGATTTCTGGACAAGAAGGAGAAAGAGGCAGCAGTTTGGCACACATACCAGGCAGCTCTTCAGCAAAATCAGAACTGCAGAAAGACAAGCAGAACAGCAGCAAGAACAAGCAGAAAAAGCTGATTTTTTGCTGAAAACTGAGAAGTTTCCAGGTGGTCCGTTGGGCTGAAAACGGATAAGTTTGCTCGCTGAAAAAATTATTTTGCTGTAATTTTTTGCTGAAATTTTCTTGCTGTAAAAAGACATTTTTCATAAATAAAGAAGAGCTCTCAAACTGGTTTTCCCCAAGAGTTGTAGGGGGTTTTTCCAGGGTCACATTGACCAAAAATATCGGTGTTTTAATGTGTTTTAATGGCTGTTTATTACTGCTGATTTTTATTTCTGCAATTTCCAGCATTCTGTAAATTTTCCAGAATTTGTGTTTTCAGCAAATTTAATTTTTCCAGCTTGTTGAATGTATGGTTATGGGAAAGAGCATTTAACTACATGGGAGAAATAAGGAGAAACTGAAAATCGGGGTGGGAAAACAAAATTTTTAACATATCTGGGAAATCAACCAAGTAAATTTTAACATTTGAGATTTTTTCAAGCAGATCTAGGGGTTTTGAGACAGATCTAGGCCCTAGAGGGCAATATCTTATCCCAAATCTTTTTACAAGGCCAACCATTAAAGATTTTGCAATAAATTTGAAGATTTGAAGCAAAATAAAATTTTTCAGAACAAGGGTTTCAAGTTTTGGGGCTCTTAAGCTCAAATCTGCATTCTCCTAGCTTGACGCTAGTTCTATTGGGCCTAGTGCTAGCTTTCATTGGCCCTAGATTCCCTTGCTCCATTTTTTATTTGAATATTTGATTTTCTGAAGCTGCTCATTGGTGGGTTTTTGCAGAAAATTTGGTAAAAAATTGTGTTTCAGATATTGAATATTTTTTTGGCATCTTGGGCAAGTGATCTTCAAGGCCTAGGGCCTAAGGGTTTGATCTCTAAACCATCTTTTTTCTCACTGTTTGCTTCAACAGTCATATACCTTTCTAATAGTGGTGAAAAACACATCTAAGTGGTTTGAAATTAACTAAAAAATTGCTAAATCCATTAATAAGTCATTTATGTTTGATGTGTATCAAGAATTTGGCCTAGATCTACATTTTGGGTCACTGTTATCTATGAATAATTCTGTTTCTGAAGTTTGAAATATAACAGTGGAAAAATTTCATGTGGGTTAGCCTAAAAATCAGTTCCTAAGTTGTCTAATACATTAAGGAATTAATTTCTTGAGTTGGGGCATTCATCATTAGGTTTATTTCATGTTTTAATTGCTGGCTGTAATAAGTATATCAGATTTGATATAATTCCGGAAATCACATCACAACAGGCTGCAAATTTTTGATAATTCATGTGGGCAAGTTTGGAAAAATTTCGGTAAATTTTTGGCATAAAGTATTATTGATAGCCTACTGTTTTCATTGTCGTATCACTGTTGTCATAAAGTTTTTCTTACTGTTGTCCTAAAAATTAATTTATGAAAATTAAGTAATTTGTCATGGAATTGTGATAAAATGCATATCCTTTGTTTCATAAACTGAGTATTTTTTTTTGAGAATCTGTTGACATTGATATCGAATTGCAAAGTTGTTTTTGTTCTCTTTGAGCTAAATTGTATCAAGAAGATTTGAAATAAGCTGGTGTTTTAACTATAGTATTTTCAAGAGTTTATTTTCTAAGTCTTCATCTGAAAAAAGGCGAGCATTTCATTTGGGCAATTGAAAGTTTCTGCGACATAAGCATCTTTTCATCTTTGAATCTAACTTCATCTCATCTTCTCATCATTTGGTGCATTTGCATATAAGTTAGTTTTGCATAATTAAAATTTACTTCCAAGCATAAGCTTGGTCGATAGAGAGATAGGTATCCATCAATATTTGCTTGAGAAGCCTGTTTTAATAGTACTTAAAACGATGACCTTGCAGTCATCAGAGCCACAACTCTCTGTAGTGCCGAAGGCACCGACCGGGTATGTTAGAATTTCAGGAGAGGTATCGTTAATCACACCCTCTTTATCTTCTCTTTGCCAATTACTACGAAATCAGGCTTAATGTAGAAATGATCGAAGGGTTAAAACTTAGATAGGCATTTAAATAAAATTAACCAAGATTCTTGTATCTCACATTAGTTTTAGGGTCTGCATTTCATATAAGATAATCATTCATCTAAGCAGCAGTTGCTAATCGATTACTTGGTCTTCATTTCCCTAGCAAGATCGTTAACTCCATAAGGCACTGGTATCAATCGTTTAAAATCTAATCAAACCCTATAAGTCTTGCTAAATCTTAATCGAGTATTTGATCGCTTCACTGTGTCTCTCAAACTGGTTGGTTCCCAACTAGTTTTTCTTCATTCCATTTTTCCATAGGGTTTACCCCCCTTACCCTGCTGTAGGGAGACAACTTAAACGAAGAGATTGGGGATCAGGGTGACAGCTCCAAATCTGAGCCGTTGTCGCGGTGCCTAGACATTCCAGTCTATCCTAGTCCCTTACCCCGTGTAGTGCCATGACGCGCCTCTACTTCCCTTCTGGAAGTTTTCTGTTTGACTCCTCTGAGTCTCTACTTCTCGTCTGGAAGTTCTGTTCTGGACTCCCTCTAAGTCCTGATTTCCCTCTTGGAAATCCTTCTGCCGCTTGTCAAGATGCCCCCTACTCTGATCGTCTTGTGCAACTGCACTACTGATCCGGGTTCCTTGGCTAGAAACCCTCGGTAACAACTCCTTTGGCCTTGCTCTGTTAGGTACTGTTCTGACTACAATACCTCAACAGCTCCACTCTGCAATATTCCTGCAGCCTTCTAGACCCTAGCAACTTGCCTCTCAGTGAATTGTGTCAGCCTCTCTCTGCCTCATGTTGGCTCTGCATCACCCCGGATGGGTCTGCGTCAGCCCTGGGTGGGTCTGCGTCAGCCCTCTGGCCCTCTGCATCAGCAACGCTGGCCTCTCTGAAGCTCTGCGCAGTTCCCGACTTATTCTGCGTGGCTCTGGCTGGCTCTGCGTCACACTTGGTTTCTGCGTTGCTAGAAACAACTTCTGTTACCTCAGGACAACTGTTTTCTGCTGCTATTGCTACGCTCGGCTGATGTCTTTTAGTCCCCTTGTGATCTGCAATCACGCTCTGATACCATGTTGAAGTTTCGAAGTTTACTTAATTTAGAAACCCTTCATACACTTTTTCTGATTTATTCCTACCTACTTGTTATTTTTCTTTAACAAGTTATTTACAAAGTAAATACTGAAAATAAACACCAATGCATGTTCAACATATTACAGTTCAACGACTAAAAGAAACAAGAACAAACACACCACATGACACCATTATTTTTGGACCAATGTCCCTGGAAAAAGCCAATGCGAGAAAACCGGTGCAACTATTTGAGGGTTTTCTTATTAAGCAATATCAGAGTACAATCTGGGTGTCGTAACTGGCCTATCCAACAAAGAATTTCCTTAGCATCTATACCTCACAGTTTGACAGAAATCTCCTGGTTGAAACCCCGGAAAAACCCTTTCGGCAGCTCCTGAGCACAAAACTGCTCCTGCAACCCCAATGTCTGCCCAAACTGGTCTGCGTCGGCCCCTCTGTCTCATGTTGGCCCTGCGTCAACCTTTCTTGGCCTGTGTCAGCCCTAGGAGGCCCTGTGTTAGCTTTGGGAGCCTTTGCGTTAGCTACGCTGTCCCCTTTGGTGCTCTGCGCAGCCCTTGGGTGCCTCTGCGTGGCCATGCGTGAGCCCTTTCTGGCTCTGCGTCACCCTCCTTGGCTGCTGCGCTCGTCTCCCAACACAATCTCTGCCTTCTCTGTTCCTCTATACTCAATTCCCCTCAGCTTCTCTCTCGATCACTAATTCTATCTCTCTTAGCAAATCTCTCTCTAGAGAATAGAATGATTGATCATCTGATGTACTTCTCCAAGTGACCCTCAAGCTTCCTCTTATTCTTTTCTTGTTGACATCTCAATGGCCAAGATTAAATCCCTAATCAACAACTAAGATTAGATCTGGCTTGATCCATGTCTTTTGGACCACTCTAACACAGATTCATATTAATACACATTAATATTTTATTTTTCCTAAGTTTAGACTTAGGGACTCCATTAAAAATATTAATTATTTTAATATCTCCTGATCTATTTAGAATCTGCCCAAACCCTTTTTGGGTATTGGAGATTTCATGTGCCCCAACCTCTCCACCAAATTTTGTGGCTAGAGCACATCCGATGCTACCCCAAATCAACAAGTCCATCTATAAAGAAGCAACCTTGACAACATCCAAGAAGATCGAGAAAAATAAATAGGAATCAAAGCCAAGCTCCAGTTGTTGCGATGATGAATACTTAGATGAAGAAGTGGTTGACATTTTGAGAATGTTGTAAAGAGGAATAAGTAAATTTAAGTGTAAGCTTCCCTTAATATGCTTCAATTGTGGTGAGATTGGACCCTTTGCCACTAAATGCCTTCGTAAGAATTCTGAGGGTGAAGAAGAAGCTCCCAGGAAAACAAACAAGAACCAAAGAAGATTCAACAAAGGTAAAAAGAAGGGTTTTAAACTTTTAAGAAAAGCTTCTATTCAAAAGAAGACAACTCCTCATTTGAGGTAGGAAGTGAGAGTGATGAAGAAAATGACACAGGAAGAGTGTTATTCATGGCTAGGGACAACATGAAGGAAGCTCATGAAGAGGAAGAAGATGATGAAGAGATGGACGAGGTCAAATTTCAAAAAGTGATGGTCAGAGTTATAAAGGATCTCAAGGTTGAAAGAGGAAATGTCAAAACACTGGAAGCCGAACTGAAAGGATTAAGAGAACATGGCAAAAGTCTCAATAAGAAGAATGAAGAATTAGAAGAGAACATCCTCAACCTTATAGTGCAGTTGGAAGAAGCAAGAAAAATTGAAGACTCTCTCAGAAGAGAACTTGAAAAAGGCAACAAAGCAAGGGAAGATTTGGAAGCAGAGATAGTCTCTCTATGAAGGGAAGCACAAAGAAGAAATGCCTAGCAAAACATTGCAAACAACTTGTTAGGTCCCTATAATACTAGTGTATTCCCTCATTGTTATTAGTGTACCCGCTTATTGTTATTGTTGTGCCCCATAGAAGCCCACTATTGTTATTGTTGTGTCCTTACATTACTATTGTTATGTCGACTTTGATTATATTGTGACCCCTTAGACTCCTATATATAAAAAGGAGGTTTTGTCATTTGAATCATCCAAGAATTGTTCATTTGTGTAATGTAAAGGAGGTGCCCCCCTTTAAAAGGCTGATTTTGAAGTCATTGATCTATCTTTTTTTCTATTTTGTGAGCTGGTTGCATAACATTTGGTATCAGAGCTTTGGATTCTAGAGTTTCGCTGCTTCAAACAAGTCATCGTGGCATTTTCGCTATAACTTTTTTTCTACAAAGTTTCAGACGCTGAAAAGAAACCTATTTGAGTCGACATCTTGAAGAACTTCATGTTTGAATTTCAGACCGTTTCTCGCAAAATTTTTGGAGATATAAACTGAGGAAAGTTAGGGTTTGTGCAAGCTCCCGAATTCCATCCCAAATAGGTGACCTTGGGAAAATTGCCATAATTTTCTCTTTGAGCATCGGATTCAAATTTCGTAAAAAGATACAAAAAGAGGACAAACTGTAGTTTGTTGGGTATCGTTTTTAGTGTTGAAGGTCGAAACAGTGACATGTGGCACTTCGTACAAGTTCGCTCTACTGAACTAGTGTTAATCAGGTCATTGTGGGAGATTGGGCATAACTCTTTCTTGGAAAATCGAATCTTGATCAGACTTGTGTGGAAAGAGGACTCAGAAGTCTACAACAAGAAGAAATTTTAGACCTTGGAGATCCGAAATTTCAGAGATACATCAGATTCAAGATTGAGCTCCTGCAAAGCAAAACCAAAAAATAAAAGGTGTGTGGTCTTTTTTAAAATTTGCATAAGTTTTGTTTGAAAAATTAGTTTGAAGTGATTCAAAGGGAATAGTGAAGCATAATTATCATTAATTGATGCCCCAAAGAAAGAAAAGGGAAACACCTAGTAAGCAACTAGAAAGCTCTTCTATGATTCATGAAGAAGAGGAAGAAATGCAACATGATAATATCAAAATTACGAGACCGAGTAAAACACTCTCACAAAAAGTAACAGAAGCTAAGATGGATGGTTTGAAGATTGGCATGGAAGCTAAGATTGATGGTTTGAAGAATGACATCAATGAATCAAAATGGAACATTGAAGATTTGAAGAAAGACATGGAAGGTTTGAAGGGAGGTTTGGCAAAGTTGCTATACGAAATGCTTCGTAATGGTGAAAAGGTAGTAGAGGAAACTCATGATGAGAACAAAAGAAATGTTAATCATGGTTTCATAGACTCTAATATTAGATTGAAGACCAACCATATTCCAAAGATCGATATGAGAAAGTTTGATGGCAAGGATCCCATAACATGGATACTACAGATGGAGCAATATTTTGATCTCCATAATGTGCAAAACACACAAAAGGTACGCATTGCAACTTTATATTTAGAATCCAATCAGTTTGTATGGTATCGATGGCTTTGCTCTCGTAAACAAATTGTCACTTGGTCAATTTTTACGGAGGAAATGATAGCACATTATGAACATACAAAAAGCAACACCTTCTTTAGCCAATTGAGAAATCTCAAACAAAAGGGTTCAATAGTGGTGCACATTGAGGACTTCCAAAAACTGAATATAAGGGTAAATGATATTTTAGAGGAGCATATGATTGATGTATTCATAGGGACTTTAAAGGATAACATCCAACATGAGGTTCACCTTTGGGAACCTGATTCATTGGAGAAGGCATTCTGGTTGGCAAGAAAAATTGAAAGCAAAATTAAGGCAACAAGGAAGCCTACCACTCACAACTATAAAGATAGAAGTGTGGTTGCTCCTAACCTTCCACAACCTACAAGGTTGACACCACAACATTTGGAAGAAAAAAGAGCAAAAGAGCTTTGTTACAGTTGTGATAGCATGTACACTAAAGGTCATAAGTGTGTTGAGAAGAAATTATTTTACATCGATTGTGAAGAGGAGGAAGAAAATGAACAAGAAACGTCAAAGAAGAAGATATACATTAGGAACCAACCTCAGAGAAAGAAGAAATGAATCCGACCATTTCTTGTAATGCATTGGCAGGAATTACCACTCAAACTCTCAAGATAGAAGGACATATCAAGAAGAAAAAGGTCCTCAAACTCTCAAGATAGAAGGACATATCAAGAAAAAAAGGTAATAGTGTTGATTGATTCGGGTAGTACCCATAATTTTATTCATTGAAAGATAGCTAAGGAATTGAATTGCTTCATATATACAGCACCAGAGTGTCAAGTGATGGTTGCAAATGGAGGAACCTATGTTGCAGGAAACGTGGTACAGAGGTCCGTTTCCGTACGGAAACTGTACGGAACGCGGAAAACGCATTTGGTACGGCCGTGAAACGTGTTTCAGGCCGTACTGCCACGTTTCCCAAAACGGAAACGTGGCCGACCCACGTTTCCTCATTAACTTGTGTTTTGTTTTAATTTTTTTTTAAAATTTATTTTTAGGATATTTTAGTGACTTCTAGTTGCTTTTAGATGCGTGTCTAAAGTTATAAAAGTGAATTTTTGCCCTAGTGTTGATATGCAGTTCATCAGGAAGTTTGAGGCATATGTAGTTGATGGTAATGTTAAATTCTTAAAGTAAAAGTGATATTCTCCTTTATTTTTCATTTTCATCTTTTTACTTAAATTTTTAACATTACCATGAAATGACTCAGGACGTTTGAGAGTGGTTTTGCCCTCATTGGATTTCATATGGAGAAAGTAGAATTTTAGATCTCACTCAAAATCTAGCAGACTTATTTGTTTTTCAGGATTTCAGGATTGGGGGGATTGCAATGTTTCCATTGGATTTTATCATGTACTAGGGTATGGAACTTGTATTTAATCAAGAGAACCAAGCCCTCTATGTAGGGGAAACTCCCAGTAATCAAGATCATGTAGGATACTAGGGTATGAATCTTGTATTTAATCAAGAGCACTAAGGTTGTTTGACTATGTAGGAGGAGACTCCCAATACAACAATGGTCCTTCTAAAGAATGGGATGTGGATGTAGAAAATCCTGATTTGGATCTCTCTCTTGCAGCCTTATAGTCTTTATTGTACTTGCAGCCTCATATATTAATATAAATAAAGGCTGATTTTGAGATTTAGATATATAATAAAGGTTGCTTTTGGATATTCCAATATTTTTATTTTCATTATGTGATCATTCATGAGTAAATGTAATGTAAATTAAATCTTAATGTTTAAGTGTAATAAATTATAATGTATCATTTATGCTTTATGATTGCACATATATATATTTAAATATTTTCAATATATATATATATATATATTATATATATATATTTTCACGTTTCCCCGTTTCCAAAATTTGGGGAGGTCGCATTTCGTATCGCTTCCCATTTCGGAAACTCGTACCCGTTTCCCTGTTTCGTGCAACTTAGGGAGGAACCATAAATTGCTCTTGAAAGTGCCATAATATCAAGCTATCCATGGGAGAATATATAATGAATAGTTCAATCCTTTCCATTCCAATGGGTGGTGCCGATGTTGTAGTAGGAGTCTAATGGCTACAATCTTTGGGTACAATAACTTTTAATTTTCAAAAACTTTTCTTGAAATTTTTTGGGAAGGAAAGGAAGTTGAATTAAGGGGTATTGCAGGGAAACTGGGAAAGATAATCAGTTCTAACAGTATGACAAAGTTTCTAAAGAAAGAACAATGGGGCGTAATTGCACAATTATGTTCACTTGAGACCCAAACATCGAAATCATCTATTTTTCCAGACCTCACAAAAGTCTTGGACAATCATTCCAAGGTATTTGAGACTCCTAAAGGCCTCTCACGTATTCGTGATCATGATCATTCTATTCATTTGATTCTAGGAAGTATTTGTCCAAACATTAGGCCTTACAGATATCCCTATGCCCAAAAGAGTGAAATTGAATGTATAGTTGTAGAAATGCTAGAGGCTGGTATAATTCAACCTAGTCAAAGTTCTTTCTCTGCCCTAGTGGTATTGTTGCAAAAGAAGGATGGATCATGGCGCATGTGTTCGGATTGTAGGGAGTTCAACAAGCTTACTATTAAAGATGAATTTTCCATTCCTGTCATTGATGAATTACATGGAACAATTTACTTCAAGTTGGATCTTCGTTCAGGATATCATCAAATAAGAATGAAAACTGAAGACGTTTTGAAAAAAACATTTAGAACTCATGAGGGTCATTATGAATTTTTGTTCATGTCTTTTGGCCTTACCAATGCACCTTCGACATTTCAAGGTTTGAATTATTCCATTTTCAAACCCTTCCTTAGAGAATTTGTGTTAGTATTTTTTGATGATATACTAATCTACAACAAGTTTTGAAATTTGGAATGATCATGTTCAACATGTTGACAAGGTGCTCAAGCTATTGGAGGAGAAACAATTATATGCAAAAACCTCCAAATGTTTCTTTGGAGTGCAAGAGGTCGAATATCTGGGTCATATTGTATCTCGTGAAGGTCTTAAGGTAGACCCTAACAAAATTAAAGCCACTAAAGAATGGAAAATACCCACATCCATAAAGCATCTGCGAGGATTTCTCGGGTTGACAGGGTATTATCGCAAGTTTGTTAAGAATTATGGGAGAATAACAACACCTCTAACAACATTACTGAAAAAAGATGCATTTTCTTGGACTCCAGAAGCAACTAAGGCCTTTGAGTATCTTAAAGATGCAATGTGCCAAGCATTGGTCTTAGCTACGTTAAACTTCACAAAAACTTTTATTGTGGAATGTGATGCCTGAGGAAATGGAATTGGCTCTATTTTAGTGCAAGAAGGAAGACCCATTGCTTTTGAAAGTCGTCCAATCAAAGGGATGTATTTACACAAAGCTATTAATGAGAAGGAAATGTTGGCAATGCTACATGCACTTAACAAATGGCGACCTTACTTAATGGGAAGACAATTCAAGGTAAAAATAGATCATGATAGTCTTAAATACTTTTTAGAACAAAGATTATCTTCATAAGAGTAGCAAAAATGGGTCACAAAGATGTTGGGTTATGACTTTGAAATTATCTACGAAAATGGGAAGCAAAATGTTGTTGTAGATGCACTCTCAAAAAAGGATGAGGATGTACATCTGAGACATTCAGCTAGAATAATGATTCATTATGGTAAAAAGATCGCTTGTACCTTCGTAAGAATTTCCAACTCAAACAAAAGATTCTTCGGGAATTGCACACCTCTCCTTTAGGAGGGCACTCAAGATTTTTAAAAACTTACTACAGGGTTAAGAAAGATTTTTTTGGGATAGCCTTAAAGCAGATATTCAAAAGATTGTGGCGGAATGTTTGGTTTGCCAAACAAATAAAGTTGAGACAATTAAGACCCCGGGTCTATTACAACCTTTATCCATTCCAAGTCAATGTTGGGAGGAGGTTTCAATGGATTTATTACAGGTTTACCCAAGTCCGAAGGAAAGAGTGTCACCATGGTGGTAGTTGATAGACTTACCAAGTATGCACACTTTTGTGCATTATCTAATCCATTTAAAGCTAGTACAATTGCTACAACATTTATGGAAACAATTCAAAAGCTACATGGGAACTCAAAGATTATTGTAAGCAAAAAAGATTCTATTTTCATTGGAAATTTTTGGACGAAATTATTTACTTGTCTGGGTATTCAATTAGCTCATAGCTCATCTTATCATCCTTAATCAGATGGGCAAACTGAGATAGTGAACAAATGTTTGGAAGGATATTTTCGTTGCTTTGTTCTGATAAACATACACAATGGGTCAAGTGGTTACCTCTGGCTGGATAGTGGTATAACACTTCCTTCCATACTGCAGCAATTATGGCAGTTTATGGATATCATCCACCATCCATCACATCATCTTTATGAGAAAATTCTAATGTTCAAGCAGTGGAAGATCACATCGAGCATCAACAACAAGTTCTCTAACTCTTAAAGGATAACCTCACTTTGGCACATAATAGAATGAAATGACAGGCTGATCAACATCGCAATGAAAGAAGTTTTGATGTAGGAGACTGGGTATTTTTACGGCTACAACCATACAAACAAATGTCCCTCAAGCAAGCTAAGAAGGATAATAAATTATTACCAAAGTATTATGGTCCTTACAAGGTGTTGCAAAAGATTGGTACTATGGCATACAAATTGGAGCTTCCTACATCCTCCTGAGTGCAACCAGTTTTCCATGTTTCATGCTTAAGAAAGATTATAGGTGACAAGCTCCTAGTTCAAACAATATTGCCAGAACTTGACGAGGAAGGAAAAATCATATTGGAACCTGAAGCAGTCACTGAAACAAGAACTCGATAGCTATGAAATCGATCAATTTCAGAGTATCTGATTAAGTGGAAGAACTTTCCCTCGTAAGATTCCACATGGGAGGATGAAAATTTTATACAGAAGCATCTAGAACTACTCAAGCGTTGAGGACAATACTTTTTTTGAAGGAGAGGGGTATGTTAGGTCCCTATAATACTAGCATATTCCCTCATTGTTATTAGTGTAGCCCCCTTATTGTTATTGTTGTGCCCCATAAAAGCCCACTATTGTTATTGTTGTGCCCTTACATTATTATTGTTATGTTGGCTCTGATTATATTTTGACCCCTTAGACTCCTATATATAGAAAGGAGGTTTTGTCATTTGAATCATCCAAGAATTGTTCATTTGTGTAATCGAAAGGAGGTTGCCCCTTCGAAGAGGCTGATTTTGAAGTCGTTGATCTATCTTTTCTTCTATTTTGTGAGCTGGTTGCATAACACAACTCCAGAGCATTGTGTTGACACCTAACCCTAAGGGATTGGGAAATTCGTGTAAATATTGTAAATAACAAAATAAAGAAGTTGAAGAGACATTGGAAGATGAATCCCAATACTCTCTCTCTCAATGTATATATCAACAACTGCTCTTAATGCAAAACACAATTTCATTTGAAGTTACAAACCTGTCCTGACATGGTATCAGACCAACAAGTCCCTTTTACCTTTTTCTTGCTATGTAACTCCTAAATTCCCTGCCATTTTCTCTGTCCGTTGAATTCTCTGCTTGCTTAATTTTGAATGCTCTGTCTTCTCCCTGAATTAACCTCCTTGTTTGTTTGGTGTGTATGTTTCTTTGGACGCTTTAATGAATTAAATGCTAGATTGTGTGTTGTTTTTCATTGAAATGCGTTGACGTTGAAGCCCTGCATTCGAATTGCATATGCATTGATTTTGCAGTGTATGTTAGTATGATTTCTGTTGGAACTTGTCTTATATACACATCTTTGAATGGTGTGTTGAAGTCTGTGTGTGATGCCTGTGTTGAAATGATGCTGGCCGTAAATGGGTAATGCATTGGGTTGGCTTATATAGTGTGTTGGGCTCCTTTTTGGAGATCGTGTAATACATTTGGAACCTTTGATTGGAGCACTGGCTTGAGCATGGAATACACTGATGTATTTTGTTATGGATTCCATTTTTTAATATGCATATGTTGTTTACAAAGGCCGTGGTGTATATGTGATGGTTGATGCATATGTTGAAGTTTATGAAAGCGTTGTTTTTAAATGAGCATATGTATATTGGAAAGTGCGTATGGTGAATACACATTTTGGTACATATATCCCCTTTACGCATTGAGTTTTAGTGGGCCGTAAACTATACAATGGTTGGTAAAAATACATGGTTGAAGTTGATATGTGTTGGTTGAAGTTTGCCACTAGCTTCTAATGACTCAAGATAATGGGAATAAGTGGGATATGGTGCCTTGACAAAAGTTTTGAGAGGAACATCCATTTTAACACTGGTGGCTTCTATATCGTGCATAATGGCTCTTATTTCAGAGGCTAAGGCAAGGGGATCATCATCCTTCAATTCTAAATTAATTAGATGCCTATCCAAATGAATATTTTCTCTTGGCTGTTTTGAAGCTAGTCTCAAGTGTAAGTTGTGTAGAGAAACCCAGGGAAAGACAACAAAGGCTATATTAATGATACCTCCCCTGGAGTTTTGACCACTCGATTCCTCCGGCGCTGCAGAGACTGTGGCTCTGACAACTGCAAGGTCACTGTGTTAACCACAAGTGAGGGTCTAGACTTTGCAAGTTGGGTGAGAGAGTTGGTCCTATCATCTTTCAGCCAAGCATGCCATACTATTCCTAGAATGCTAATGCAAAATGAGTGATTAGCCTTAGGTGATATCGTCAAATGTTTTAAGTACTTTAAGATTAATTATCCAAGATATATTCGATTTAGAGCAATGAAGGTAAATACTTAACAATTTAGGAAAATCTTCACCAAAAGCGATGCTTAATGAACTCAATTAGAACATCCACTGCAATTCAAGATTAACAATCCCACAATGAACAATTGCTCATAAAATGACAATAAATGTAAAGTGCACAAGTCCGATGTTCCTCTTAACAATGTTAATGTGTGAATTTAGACAATATCAATTCTTCAACAAGATTTTCAACACAATTGTCAATTCTTGAGATTACTTGGATTACTCTTATCACAATATGGTGATCAATCAAATGCTTTAAGAGTGAATTACACTATTACAGGATTAGATATGATGCTCACTTGCAAAACAATAAGCTAATGTTCTTATTATAACAAGTAAACTCGCAAGAAATGCTAGTTAACCCAATAACAATGTAACCACTTATACAATAGCCAATTTAGGAAATAGCAATGACAAGTAAAAGTATTCCTTTGAAATCAATGCCATAAAAATGCTAGCAACCCTCTAAACAACACAATATGCTAATGCTTTTCATTGAAAGGACGAGAGCATAACATTCATTAACTTGATAACCAATATCATGAAAGAATATTTGCAATTAGAAACCCTTATGTAACTTATGCTCAATGTAATTATGACATTAAAGGAACAAGAGCAAACTTATGACCACAGAAAGCTAATCTTGTGTAAAGAATGCTAGTTTAATCCAAGTATACCAATTACCTTTAGAGCACTTATCTTCTTATTGAGAAAGTTGACTTAATCAAGAGATCATGTATCTTATCACTAGTGTTTTAAAAACCGGTCGGTTTCAACTGGTAGCTGGTCAAACTGGCAAAAAACCCAGTTTGACGTCTCCCTTCACTAAAAAATTAGAAAAACCGGTCCTAATTGGCCGATTTATGATGGAGCCGGCCAGTTTATGGTCAAGCCGGCTGGTTTATGGTCAAACCAGCCGGTTCCATCATAAACCGGCCGGTTTATTGCCAGGGCAGAGCTATAAACCCCACAAAATGCATTTTGTGAGTTTTGAAGCTATTTTGAGGGAAATTTGGGGTTGTTTTCCTCGAAAAATAGCCCCTCCAAGAAAAACATGGCTACCCTCTCATTTTCTTGACACATCTCAACCCTAGCAATGTTGGCAATTAATGATAATGTTAAATTCTTTAAAAGGATAAAAATGAAAATTAAAGGAAATGTCTTTTTTACTTAAATTTTTAACATTACCATGAAATGAGTCAGGATGTTTGAGAGTGGTTTCGACCTCATTGGATTTCATATGGAGAAACTAGAATTTTAGATTTCACTCAAAATTCAGTGGACTTAATGGTTTTTAGGATTTCATGGTTTGGGTGTTTGCAATGTTTCCATTTGATTCTATCATGCGTGAGGGTATGAGATTGACATTTGATCAAGTGCTTGAAACCCTTTAAGAACCTTGATGTTTGTGGCATTGATTGTTGAACTTTGTTGATGTTGGTGTTGTTGACCCTGCTACCTACACCTACCTACAAGTCAGTGAGAAAAGCCTTCAACCCCACAAGGTGTGGTTGGTGGCAGGGAATTCAGAGAAGGGGCTGTCACACTAATCCCAACTCTCTCCGTTTGAGCTATCTCCTAGGTTAGCTAAGGGGGGTGGTCCCTAATGAATAGTTAAGCTAAAAACAAAGATGTAAGTTTCTAGGAGAATTGTTAGAGTTAAATAGATTATTTATTTAAGATTTATAAGCAAACCTGATATGAGCAATAACCATAAACACATAAGATAAGCATGAAATACATAAACAACCAGTGCCTTCAAAGTATTGCTCTTTAAGAAATGAATTTTTTATTTTTTTATTTTTTGCTTAGAATGAAGTCAAATGCTTTCAAATTAAAGCCCAAATAACCTTGGACTTGGGTTTCCAAATGGAAAGGGGTTACTTAGCTTATGCTTTAGCTTTCTTCTTCAAACTTGAATTACCTCCAGGAACACCTGTAGGAAAGCAAGCAAAAGAGTTAGCATGCAAAAGAAATAGGGCCTCAAATGCTAGATAAAACCAATATGCACACAAATGAAAGAAGAAAATATGTGATAATTTTTCAAGATAGAAAATAAGCAAAGGGCTCAAGAAACCCCCTCTTAAATAAATCTCTTGATGTCTTATGAGATTGTTGGCTTGAACAACTTGTGGGACCTTTGATATCCTTGGAGGTGACTATTCCAACCGAAGAAGTCCTCACACTCCAATAGAGTTGGCAACCTATCCTTTAAAAAAAAATGCCTGCAAACCAATTGTTAGTGCAAAAGAGACTTGGCATATAGAGACCAAGTTGAGCTTGTCATTGAATCGAAAATGACAAGCTACAACAAGAGCACAAAATATACCAAGCCCAAAGGAAATTTGAGATAGCTGCAAATCTCTCCTCCCTAGACAATAATGCCTTCAGGCAAATGCACAAAAAAAAACAACTAGATAGCAATGTAAAATCAAATGAATAATAACATCAAATGACACAGGTATACCTCATCAACCAAAGAGTGCACCACAAGAGAAGCTAGTAACCCCAAAGACTTTTATTTGTTTATATGAAAAATGAGTACAAAATCCAGCAGAGTCTCTGCAAGCCCAACAACTCATTCTATCTATCGTAAATGAGAGCTCAAGACTCATATAAATAAGAAAATGGGAGATGATCCCAAGGAAAATTCCAATGACAAGTGGAGATGGATTGACAATCCCAATGTAGAAAATCAAATCACAAGTGGCAAGCTGACTGGCTGTAGGTGGAAAACCTGATTCCTTGGCTGTCCATCGAATATCCTCAAATCTGCTGTGTGTTTGGCTGCCTCTAAACTGCTGTTGACACCTCAAACAGTCAAGCCAACCAACTGCTGTGTAAGCTGTTATGAAGATCTGCATATTGACTGCTGTTAACTGTGCGTATAGGTTGGCTTCATTTGCTGTGGGTTCCCTTACGCTGGCTGCTTGGTACATGTGTACAGTTCGGTGGAGATATGTCCTTGATTTCATGCATTTAAATGATCTTTCCAAATCTGTGTTGAGATGCCTTGCTGTAGCGTTGATCTTTGACTGCCAACATGCACATAACTTGCCCATACGTGGACCTGTCTCCTTGATTGCCAACGTAAATATCCTCTTAAAATTCTGTTGTGTAATATCATGAACCATAAAACTTCCTATAATTGCTGCGTACAAGCTGAACTGAACTGCTATTGGCTGATTTGCGTGGAGCTGGAGTGGCTGCGTTGACATTTTGACTGGCATGAATATTCCTTTGCTGTAGCTGTACGTGGAGATACCTTTTATCATGTGCCTTTTATCAAACTAATGCGTAGGCTATAGTTATGTAGGGTCCCTCCCAATTCTTTTAACTTTTTCACTTTAGACTTTAATTAACATTTGATTTAAATTAAATCAAAGTCACTTCATATATTTGCTTGTACGTACTTCTCATGAGCTCATTGTGGGCCCCTCTGACTTTGACTTGAGCCTGTTGTACCTTATGAGGTGGGTCCCACATGCTTGCCACATCACCCCTGACTCTCCACATAATTTCCATGTCAAAACTTGACTTATTTTGACTTTGGAAAAATTTATAAATTTTTCCAATTATTCATTTTTTTGAATTTTTTCTTCATTTTTGTTACTGTCACTTGAAAAATCGGCTTTTGAGGGACTCTCATTTTTTGACCCCCAAAGTGGGTTCTAGGATAAGGCTGGGCCTCTGAGGATGAATTTCGAGTAGTCATACGCCCCAAACATTTCCTAAGGCCACTTATTTATGCCATTATATAGAAAATAATTGAAAAATCCCGTTTTGCGGGAAATTTTTAATTATTAAAAAATCCTACTTAGACCTAGTCAAATTCCACGAAACTTACTGTGTGATCTAGTATGGTAATATACATCGACTCTAGACACTAAGATGTGTTAGGGGCTCAATCTTCAAACCGTCACCTCGGCTTTGGGGTAAAAAATGAGTGAAACAATCCAGAAAATTATCCGCCTCTGAAAAGGAAGGGATAATTAACCGGATAAAAAAAACACTCCAAGGTGTACTCGTTTGCTGATCAAGTCCCAACATCCTAGGCCTGTTACAAATTCAAAAAACTCATCATTACTAGTATCACTTATTACAATTCCCCGCAGGGTCTGGAATCTGGGTACAAGAAAGATGATGAGAAGATAGAAGTAGAGTTAAAAAACTCTGTTGACTGATGACATCTGATGGTACAAGTGTCCTTTGGATCATCCTTGGGCATGGAGTCTTCATCTAATCATCAGGTGCCACTCTAGTAGTCAACATGTGTTATTGATTATTGAACTCCTCTACCATGGCCTTAACAAGAATGCACCCTTCACTCAAAGGAAAACAACTGGTTAGGCATGCTAATATTTTTCTACCACATTACAAGGTTGAGGAGCTGAATCCTTCACTCAAACCAAAATCATTGGTTAGGCATGTCAAACCTTTTCAATTTCTATCATGTTATAAGGTTAAGCAATCCAAATCTGAAGACTTTGAGCTAGATGATGTTTATGTATCTTTGTTGACGATGTTTATGTATTTTTAGTAGCGTTGAAACTTGAATCAATGATGAGTTTCATGAGTGACCATGTTGATCAATGATTTGCAGTTTTCATTTCTATTTTTGGTACTACTACTAAAGTTGTAGACGAGTTTTAGGAGTCCTCAAACTCTGAGCCATATTATTTATGTAGCTCATGTTGATGATCTCTTGTCTAGCAGTGATGATGAGTTTGGTCATGATTAGGAGTGATGATGTTGTTGATCACTGATATGTAGACTTGTAGTGGGTCAGTGACCCCATAGCTTAGAGCATTGTTTTCAGACTCTAGAGGCCATTTAGAGCCTCATTGATTATGTATTTTGTTGTTGATATGTATTGCACTTGATGCCATTTTGTTATATTCGCCTTTACATGGTATATAGATGAACAAACCTTGCATATTTTGTCTCTGTTGGTTTGAAATCATGATTTTAAATCTTAAAAGTAACTTTTTTATTATTAAAAACTAATTATTTCATGTATTTTTTTAAAGACCAGTTCATTTAGACCTGACCAGTCCCGGTTTGACCGGTTCTGGTTTGAAACCCGATTTATTAGGTGGACCAGTCTGGTCACCGGTTCTAGTTTTTAAAACTATGCTTATCACTTAGATGAGATTGCAAAGAGTGAATTACTTATGCATGGAATGGATGCAAGAATGCAATCAGATGAATGCAACAACGAAATGAGGCAGCAAAGAGACCAATGATCACAACAGTTAGAGAAGCAAGCCAATCACACAACAAAACACTTACCCAAATGCAAAGTATGCAAAGGAATGAATGCCCAATGAAATGAGATGACTGCTCTCTATTTTTATGCCACTGTTATGTTTATTATCAGACCTTACAGTGCTTATATCAGACCTTATAATCAGTGTAACAGTCCTCCACAAATCACAAGAGATGTCATACAATGCCCAAAAATGAAATAACCCAACAATGCAAGTGATGTGCCAATGGGAAGGGATGACTATAGATTGCTTATTGTGTCACTGTTATGAGTCTAATACCACTGCAAACAATGTGTCTTTTGTCTGCAAATGAAACAGTGAATGAAAAATGAGGGTAAGGAGGCAAACCACTAGGCCTAATGGCCTTGTTGGTGACTAGTTTGCTTGCTAGAGATCCTCTAGCTAGTCTATTCATCTGCAACCACAACGTTAGCCCCAAAACTGCTTTGAATCACCTGCAAAACTAATTGTTAGTGGCAAAATCCAATGATAACCCAAGAGTTGACAAAGATGAGGCAAGGAAGGGCAGGATAGGGTCAAGAAAGGGCAAAACTATGGCTACAATGCTGGGGCAATGATGAGGGCTAGAGGCTAGTAGAGGACAATGACCTAGGGAATGAAGGCCTAGAATGTTAGTTTTTGGTAGCATCGGAAATGCTCTAGCCTTGAAAATTGGTGAAAAGGCTAAGGCACATGAGTTCTAAAGAACTTACAAACCGTTTGGTGAAATTCCAACTAGATTGTATTTTATTAAAATAATTAATATTTTTAATGGAGTTCCTAAGTCTAAACTTAGGGAAATTAAAATATTAATGGGTATTAATCAAAATATGGGTGAAAATGATCTAGAAGGCGGATCAAGTCATGTTTTAATCTTAGTCGTTGATTAGAGACTTAATCTCGGCCGTTGAAGACTCAACAGGAAAAGTATAAAATGGAGGTTTGGGGTTCATTTTGGAAACACACACGGAGAGAACAAATTGATCTGGTGTTCGATTTCTGGGTATAAGAAGTTGAGAAATTCAAACTAGGTGATCATTCAGCAGTAGAGGGGAAGAGAGAATCTGGGAGAAGTAATTTCCAGAGAATACTAACAAAGAGGCAGAGAGAGCTTGTGGAGGTAGCGCAGTAGCCGGGAGAGCTGACATTGGGCCAGTTTGGGCCCACGCAACCTTGACGCAGAGCCATAAAGGCCAGTGCAAAGGGGAAGATGCCTGTCACGCAGAAGTTGGAGCTGCTGAAAGGCTGACGCAGGGCTTACGCAGGGCCAACGCAGAAGTAGCCGGGATAGCCAATTTTGTTGTCGGAATTCTGCGAGGTTAAGTGAGGTAAAACTCACTCATATTTTCTGCCAGTATTTTCTTTGTAAATGATTGCTAGATGAGCATCCTAGATTTGTATTCAAATATTTCTCCTGCATAATAATAAACCCTCAAAATCGCTGCACCGGTTTTCCCACATTGAGTTTTTTCGGGGACCACTGTGTCCAAAAATAAGTGTGTCCTATGTATCTTGTTGTTTGCCTGTTTCTGTTTCATGAGATCAAATATTTAATTAGTGTAGGTTGCAAAAGTAATTTGCTTCAGTATTTAGAAGAATAACTTGATGAATGCGATTTAAAAAATCAAGTAGGTGAAATAGATTTAGATTTGCTGCAATAGGGGTTCCTTGAGGATAGGAATTTTCACATGGTATTAGAGTGTTGATTTTGAAACAGGAAGAACAGATCCAGTTCTGAGCAGTGAGGCCAATAGCTACATTTGGCAGCAATTCGAATCCCCTTCAAGGGATTGCGCAGCCCTTGCTGGGAAGCAAATTCGAGGAAATCTCTCTTTGAGTGAGACGATAGAGGTACGATTTCCGGTTCGTAAGTTTGCAGAGGCAGAGGGAGCGATGCAGAGCCTCAATGCATTGCTTGAAGGGTGCAGTTTCTGTCAGGGCAGAAATCCGTTGGAAAAGAACAAAGACACATAGAAGGGGAATTTTCTCCTCAGAGAACTTTCTGCCAGAAAGTTCGAATTTCTCACTTGCTGAGTAGTGCTAAGCAGTGACTAGAGGATTCTGTTCGACAATTGGGTGAGATGGCATCGCATGGGCTCAGAGATCAGGACAGGTTGGATGAAGCCTCCAACTATGTCATATGGAAGACCAGAATCTTAGTTGTTCTAGAGGAATATTATCTCGAAACCCACGTCAAAAGTGTTGTAGTTGTTCCTGCTGACAACGATCAAAAGGAGTACAAGGTCGAGCAGGGGAAGGCAAAGAGGCTCATTCTCGATGGAGTTCGAGATCATGTGGTCTCACACTTGTAGGGCAAGGATACAACTTGTGAGATGTGGGAAGCCTTGTTGTCACTGTATGAAGGCTCTTCCGAACAACGAAATATGTATTTAGAGCAGAAGTTGTAGCGGACCTTTGCAGAAAGGAGAAGGGGTGCGCCTCTATCTTCAACGGCTTCAGGACACTAGAGATCATCTTGCTACAGTGGGGTCCACTCTTCAGCCAACCATGATGGTGAGGATAGCCTTGAATGGAGTCTCAGATGAATGGAAAATTTTCGTCCAAAGCATATTGGGCAAGGAAAAACTACCTTCATGGGAGGAGATGTGGGCGACTCTTCAACAGGAGGAGTTAAGGAGGGACCTAGTGAAGGTCAACCTTAATGGCTGCAGTGGGAGTGGCACAAAGATGGAGGAGGAGGAAAATGCAGCTCTAGCATCGAAGGGACAACATAAATAGAAGCAGAAGAAGGACATTTCGAAGGTGAAATGTTTCAGATGCAGTGAGATGGGTCACTTTGCATCTCAGTGTCCTTTGAAGCAAAAGGATAAGGATGAGAAGCATGATCCAAAGGTTGCAGCTGCAAAGATAGACGAGGAAGAGTATGCCATGAGTGCCCACGCATCTCCAGGAGGGAGATGGAGCGATATTGAGTTGTAGTCAGGAGGACTACATGTGGGTAGGATCTTTGAGGAGTCCACCACTTAGATCAATTCCTTGCTACGGGAGCCCAAGATTCAACAGTAGTGAGATGGACTTAGTGTCAGATGATGCAGTGGATTGGTTGAAAGACAGATGCAGTAGCTTGGGACCAGAGACTGATCAGTGCAGAGCAAGGTTGACAGCATTGCAGTTGGCACAGTGCAGAAGTCAGCGGCAGTGCAAAAGATACAGAGGGTCAGTAGCAGTCAGATTCCAACATTCATTGTATTATGTTGAACACAGTTAAGTTCAGTTAATTTTGGATGTTTTTCAGTTGTTTCTCTCAGCAACCGTGTTGCAGTATGGATGTAGTGTTAGCAGTGGCAATGCTAGTAGCATAACAGATGCAACGTTTGAGAGGGAGCTGTAGTACAGATGCAACAATGGTAGTGGCAGTGTCATGAGCAGCAATACAGAAGCAACAACAACAGTGCAGAAAGGAGGTGCTTCAGAAACAGAGCAACATGTAGGTGGACATTGTTACTAGAGCACTTTCCTTGCTATGAGGGAACGTTAGTTTTTGGTAGCATCGAAAGTGCTCTAGCCCTGAAAATTGGTGGATAGGCCAAGGCACATGAGTTCTAAAGAACCCAGAAACCGTTTGGTGAAATTCGATCCGGATTGTATTTGATTAAAATAATTAATATTTTTAATGGAATTCCTAAGTCTAAACTTAGGAAAATTAAAATATTAATGGGTATTAATAAAAATATGGGTGAGAATGATCTAGAAGGCGGATCAAGTCATGTTTTAATGTTAGCCATTGATTAGAGACTTATTCTTGGCCGTTGAAAACTCAACAGGAAAAATATAAAATGGAGGCTTGTGGTTCATTTGGAAACACACACTGAGAGAATGAATTGATTTGGAGTTCGATTTTTGGTGCTAGGAAGCTGAGAAATTCGAACTAGGTGATCATTCAGCAGTAGAGGTGCAGAGAGAATCCAGGAGAAGGACTTTCCGGAGAATACTGATAGAGAGAGCTTGTGGAGGCAGCACAGTAGTTGGGAGAGTTGACGTTGGGCCAGTTTGGGCCCACGCAGCCTTGACGCAGAGCTAGAAAGGCCAGCACAAAGGGGAAGCTGCCTAGCCAGCACAAAGGGGAAGCTACCTGTCACGCAGAAGTCGGAACTGCCGGAACAACTAGGATAGCCGGCACAGAGGGCAGAAGAGATGATGCAGGACTGACATAGACCCTGAAAGGCTGACGCAGGGCCAGTGCAGAAGTAGCCGGGGTTAGCCAGTGTTGTTGCCGGATTAGCCGAAATTTTGCTAGGTGAAGTGGGGTAAAACTTACTCATATTTTCCGCTAGTATTTTCTCTATAAAGGATTGCTAGATGATTATCCTAGATTTGTATTTAGATATTTCTCTTGCGTAATAATAAACCCTCAAAACTGTTGCATCGGTTTTCCCGCATTGGATTTTTCCGGGGACTATTGTGTCAAAAAATAAGTGTGTCCTATGTATCTTGTTCTTTTTTTTGTTTCTGTTTCATGAGATCAAATATTTAATTAGTGTAGGTTGCAAAAACTATTTGCTTCAGTATTAAGAAGAATAACTTGATGAATGTGATTTAAAAAATCAAGTATGTAAAGTAGATTCAGATTTTTTGCAGTAGGGGTTCCTTGAGGATAGGAATTTTCACATAGAAGGTCTGCGACAAAGCGTAGAAGCCCACTAGTGTTGATGACATAGCTAGAAGAGGCCACGACAAGGCCTAGAAGGCCTATTTAGGCCTGCGACAAAGGGAGGAAGTCCTAGAAAGGAAACAATTAGGCAAAGGAAGCCATAATAAGGGCTTCCGTGAGGATTTGAGGACTCAATAAGTCTGTGGTCAAGGGAAAGGGGCAGAGGCTCTCACCAAGAGGAGAAAAAGGGGTGTGACTTAGGAAAATAGGGCTCGGCTAGGCCTTAGAAAGAATTCAGATCCCTGCAAACACAAAAATTTGCCGCGAAAAAACGACAAAAGTTGCCTCCTAGGGCTTGCAACCCTCCTTGCTTGTGCGTTGAGCTTGGAGGGTGGCTAGAGGCTAGATCTTGCCTTCTTAGGCCTAGATCTACCGCAAAACCCCAACGATTTTGCTCAAGAAGGTTAGATGTCTCACTTGGAGGAGAAACACTTCAAACCCTAGCCCTAGGCTAGTTCCTTTAGCCAACTTCAAATTTCCTTTGTGAACTTGAGGATTCACCTGCACAAATGTGAAGAAAAATTCCTAAAACCGCATTATATACAAAAATAGAAAAAACCCCAAAATCCCAAATGTTACGAAATTGAAACAAGGGTTAGATTTATTTACAAATATATAAATATTTACAAATTTCAAATATTAGATCTCATTAGCAAATTAAATCTTTGTAGCCTAGGATCAAATAGAAATTTTGAGAATTTTAAAGTAGATATTATGGATGAATAATTTCGAAAAATTAACTGGACAAAACCGTCCTGCAAAATGATTCGCCGCAATGAAAGCTCAGAGCTCAAACAAGGTCCAATCCTTTCCCACAGTCTGTGAACTTGGAGTCCAAGGGCTAGAGTACCTGTAGATCTCTATTCAATCTTAAAATATATTTGTTCTATCATATGGTGAATCAGATCACCTAAGGTAACTTGTACCAATAGAATATTCTTATCACCGACAAATGAAATAGCAATTGCAATATTTGGCACAATATAAAACATAAACAAAAAAACTACTAGCACATACCAGAAATATAAAGACAAAAGCACACCATTAATTGAAACCCTTAAGTCTTTCTATTATGAGAAAAATAATTCCAGCAGAGTAGAAGCTCAATACATTAGTAGAAAATTATATCTCCCAACGATTATCCAAAGATACCTAATAGGAGCTCAATAGCTTCCTTATATAGAAAATGAGAGAAATAAACCCCTCTATGTGGAAATAACGGCTAGTTGGCTTGATCCTAGTCAAAATAATCTTGTTTGTCGAAAATAACTTGATCTTCTTTTAATCTCCACAGTTGATTTCTTATTATTGAGAAAAAATTCGAATTTCTCTTGAAAACCATTATTTATTAATCCAAAAATTAATATTTTGGACTAATTTCCTAAAAAGTTTGACTTTGACTTAACCACCAAGGTCCAAGGGGTCAAATTTTCTTAAAATATCCATTTTTCCCTTGGTGGAGGACCTCCAAAAGTTAATTTCTTTTTGACCCACGAATTTTTGATTTTTTACCACTTTGAGAGAATTTAATTATTCTTTAATTATTTTTGACTACAAATTAATTAATTTTTTGGCTTAGGATTTTTATTTAATTTTGTCAGAAAAATTAATTAATTGACTCTAGAGGGGATTAATTATTTTTCCAACCTCATATTTTAGCCATGGTGTCTAATTATGAGTAGCCGTGTACTAAAATATCTTTTACATCAAATTATTACAATATCAACTCTTAGAAGGGAAAACACCTTTTGACATAGACCCTCAAGACATTGCCCAATTCTGCGAGACAATATGATTTAGTATGAAATCAAGTGTGTTTATAATAAATTATTTTGCCATAGTGTCTAATTATGAGGGACCATGCACTAAAATTATTTCTTAACACACTTTTATATAGACTTGATAAACACTAGGACTCAACTAAGACGTTGCCAACGAATTCCACCCTAACTTTGGGGTTATCGCTGGAAGAAAAACTTTGCCGATTATCCGTGTTTACAAACAAACATAATTTGGGGAGGTTAAATAACTTACTAGGATGAAATCCTTTGACAAAAATCATAGGCTTACCTAGATGCAATTACATGACTCAATGGTCATATTAGCATCATTTACAATAAACTTTGCAGTAATTGGGTTTACAATCATATAACTGGAAGCTGAATGATGACATTGATTTTGAAAAAATTGATCTGTTGCTTTGCACTTTGCTTCTTGGACTGTTGACAAAGTGTGGTCAACAATGCCTTGATACCTAAGGAATAGCGAAACAAACTTGGTGCAAGGAGTCACAAATGTATCTTCTTGGGGTACTAAGATATTTCCAAAGCATACTGTCTCTATGATGAAGTAAATAAGAAGTTTATAATATCTAGAGATGTAATCTTTCTTGAATCTTCCAAGACTAACAATGTTGTTGAGCGACAGCTTGATTGCTTGGCCAAATTCGGGCATGTGAAAACTTTTCAAGAATTTGATAATGAGATTCCACATCTTGAAGGGGGAATCCCTATACTGGATCAATCTATGGAATCTCCTTCTGAAGCACTCTCTCCCCCTCATGAAGCTCCAACCACTGATCAAGAAGACACTGAGTGATGTGATTGAGAGAATTAGGAGGCTAAATCTTGATTTATCCCCATCTTAGTCAACTGAACAACCTGGGCCATCTCAAAAAAGGTCCTCCAAAGTGGTTCACATAGACATTTGAAAGTGTTCATCCCAATGAGGTTGGATAGACATGGACAAGAAGCCTTGCCAGACAAAATGGAGGTAATGTAGACGATTTTGATTCACTTGTTGATATGGATGTTTCTTATGATTATGAATTAAATTTGTCTACAAATTTTGAACCAACTTGCTTCAAAGGAGCCGCTTCTCATGATGAATGGAAAAAAGTGATGCATAAATAATATGATGTTTTGATAAAGAATGGAACCTAGAAGCTAGTTTATCCTCCATCGGGAACCATGTTAAAATTTGGCAGCTTAGGGATGAATTTCTTCTAGAATAAATCATATCTTCCATTTCTGTTTGAACCAACTATAATAAAATTTCATTTCTGACAATTCTAATATGACTTTCTAAATATAGTAAGTCACATCGCAATTTGGAAGGGACTTTCCAAAAATAGAAAGTTATGTCTAAATAATCAAGGATGATTTCAACATATGGAATCCATGTTAAAATCAAATCAATCATGATTATACAAGTCAAGAATTAATATTTTTATCCTTGCAAGTGTTATTATTATTATGATACTATTATTTATAAAATAATCTAAATGATTAATAAAAACAAATTCTCTCATGGAATAAGTAAATTAAATTGAGAATATCTTACTTGGCAAATTGAACCTCTCTCTTGGAATAAAATAGTAACTCTATACTTAAGAGAATGTAACTCTCTCTCATTAATTCAATGTATGGTAAAAGTGTAAGTCGTCATTAAATGCACTTGTAACTCCCTCATTCAATTCAATTTGTAACTCTCACCAAATATTCTCTCATGTCTAAGTGTAACTCTCTCTCTACCTATTTCGAATTGTAACTCCTCAAGACAAGTGTATCTCTCTCTATTCTTGGGATGAGTTATGCTTCTCCTCAAGTAACTCCTCCCTCATGAAATTCGATTCTCCTATTAACATTATGTCTTAGTCCCAGGGGATCTCCTATATTGGCTAGTAGCTTTAGAAATGGCACTACATGGAAAATCCTGATTTTGGTTGCATGGTCCCACTTCTCGACACCACATACATCACCCCCCTCCGCTCATTATAACCCCTTTCGCCATATTTCTGATCCGGGTCCACATTTGTCCATTGGGTCCACAAGGAGTTAGCTGTCCCCTCCCCTTGTACACACTTTGGGTTGGGCTTGGAACGATGCCCTGGAGGTTGATGCAGCTAAAAAGAAAGTGAAAAGCATAATTTGGCTACTCTCAACAGAAAATGTACCATAAGATGCTAAAAATGACTAGGACATACAAACTTAACATGTGTGCAAAAGCCAACATGAGCTCTACCCTCTATCATTACGGCCATCACCCTGGTTCCTAGGGCCCCTATATGAGCCTCCTACATCATTAAGGAACCCATGATTGTCCCAACCCCTGGTGGGTGATGAACTGCCCCACCTAAAGGGGGTATTCATTGCTATATCTTACACATCATGCTCTCATCCCCTGGAGCCTTGAGCAGTTATGAAAAGAAAAAACAATAAAACGACAAAAGGCATATGAAGAAGGGTGGAAAAACAAAGGTCAGGGTAACTCATATACCACGATTGCTCCCTCCTCCATTCATACACCCAAGTGTGGGTTTCCCTTACTGTGGAATGTGGCTTGGAGCCTTTCCCTGATGCCCCACTCCGTTCCATCATTATATCACATGCCATCTGCCATTTGGTGGATGTACCATGGACATGTCACTTCCCTTAGAGGTTGAAACCAGTGTTGTTAAAAGCGCGATTAAATCGCGCTTTTTTCAAAAAATCGCGAGTTTTTCCCTAGGCCGATTTAATCGCGCTTTTTATAGGAAAAAAGCGAGATAAAATTTTTTTTGCCGCTTTTTTGGGAAAAAAGCGTGCTTTTCTCGAAAAAAGCCCGTTTTCTCGAAAAAAGCCCGCTTTTTTCAAAAAAGCGCGCTTTTTGTTCGCTTTTTTCAAAAAAGCACGCTTTTTTCAAAAAAAGCCCGCTTTTTTGGGAAAAAAGCTCGGGCTGGCGAGGCAGCGCGATTTTTAATGAAAAATTGAAAAAAAATGAAAAAAATGAATATTTTTGTACCAAACGATTTTTTCCCGCTTTTTTCCTGATTTTTCCGCTTTTTTCCGCTTCATTCCCCACGCCGATTTAATCCCGCTCGCGCTTTTAACAACATTGGTTGAAACCGCTTAATAGGGTCTTTGATTAACCTCCTTCTTGAACTTGGAGACACTTGTACATTCCAAAGCCCATTATGAAAGGGCATGCCACTGTGAAGTGTCCACTTGGTTCCATGATTTGTAAGCTCATTTACTCAATAGCACTGATGATTTGTAATACTGGAAGGTTAGGAGACGCATTGGATGTTATATCGGATTGCAGTGGGTCTTTGTCTTGGGGTTTAGTCTCCCTATACGAGGTCCAAGCCCTCCAGAGGGTCATATTGGCATTTGTAGGGTGTGCGTTGAGAGCCATGGGCTTCTAATATAACAGAGAGCAGATAACCATATCATCGGATCCTTCAGCTCCACTCAATGCTCGTTCGGGTTCCATTTATTTGACGATGATGATGTACCTAGACCTCCTTGACGGCCCACTTGCACCAGTTGACAATTGTTCCAGGGCCCATATGAGGATGTGTCTCACTATGGGGGACAAAGGGAGGGATTGCATCATTGTTCCAGCCCTTACACATAGGATACATGCTTGTTCGATCCACTTTGAGACCCATGAGGATTGTGGCTCCACAGCCACTTGGGAGCACCATAGGTCATTTGCTTGAAGATCAAGGGGCCACTCCCTTCATCACTATTTTTGGAGCCCTTCCATCCATTTTGGCACATGTTGGACTTCACTAAGGCTTCCAACGACCCTCCTAGCTATTGTATTATCATTTCGACCCTCTTGAGAGGCTTATTATTCATTTTATGGAGCTATTTGGTGGGCTTGTCACTAATTAGGGTGTTATTTTGCACATTAGAGACACTTTTAAGGGTTTGTTAGGCTAAGTAGACCCATTGAGCTATTAGAGGCTCATATAAATACAAGTGAGGCTTCATTTGTAACTCATCATCACTTGGATTTGGATCATTGTTTCTTATGGAATTTTGCTATATCTATTGGAGGAGGAATTTGAGATTCTTTAATGCATTTTGATGTCTAGGTTAATGCTATTTTATTTTGGGGCTTCTCTCTTGCAAATGTGATGGATGCATATACTTTTTCTGCCATGTAAGTTTCTCTTTATGCGAAATTTTCATTATATGTTTAAAGTATGGAATACTTCATCATGACGCTGCTTGTGCTCTAAATCATCCGAAAATCTTGAATCACTTTGGTAGTATGGAATACTTCATCATGATGCTGCTTATGCTCTAAATTATGCGAAAATCTTGAATTGTTTTGGTAATCTTGATCTAGATCAGTGCGTTATTCCTTGGGCAAGAAAAAGGGAATGTTCCTAGGGGTTTTCTTTGAAAACCTAACCCTAAAACTCCATTATTTGACAAGTAGAAGTATAAATCCTTGTTGTAGCTAGGTAATTGCTTCATTAGGGCATGTGAAGCTACAATTAGGCTCCATGATAGAACAAAACCCTAAATTAATCTCATGATCACATTCACTTAATGAAATATCATTCTTTCACCTCTTTTCTTCATCCCCCAAGGATAAGGAGATTTTCTAGGGCTTGGTGCAAAATTTTAGGGAGGAGGAATTTTTGGATTCCGTCCGGACAAGTTTCAAATAAATTGATGCCCTAGCTATCACACCAAGATGGAACCCTTGAAGCTGCTTTGACTTGGGGATTTCTTGAAGGTTTGTACTTTGTAGTTTGTCATTCAAAACCTTTTCTCTTAATTATAGGTAATCATTGGATGAGCCTTTACCACAATATATCTCTCAACCCTTGGTCTCTTATAATATTTCTCTCAAGTGGTTTTTCGTAGAAAGTCACCCTAGCTTCTCCCAAAGCTCATACTTTAATTGACTCTTTCCATTGAATGAGCCATCCTCGCCTCACTTTGAATCCTAGTATGAACACATCAATCACAAGTGAGGGATTTTGGAAGTTTTGATCTTAGGCATTCATCATTTTTGAATATTCCTAAACCCGTGGTCATCCTTACCTCAAGCCTTTCTTGGAGAGCCCTACTTTGCTTCTAAAACTAACAACCTATTATCTGAGCCTCTCCGTTGAATGGGGCATTGGAAATCACATTGCGCATCATTGTTGACCTCATCATTCTAGTGATTTCCCTATACCGGGACTCCTCCCATCGGTGAAAGTCTGTCAAGAGAAGGGGACATTAACTGAGGTGGTAGTGGATCCTTCTTCCATTGTTTCCACTTGATCTAGTAGTAGTCCCTTTGGAACCCTTTCTAGGACCCCTGTTAAATTAAGCGGTAATAGGAACCTTAGAAGCTAATCCTTCAACATGGGGATTCTTTGAAGGTTTATGCTTTAGTACTTGTTGAAGTGTATCATTCACAACCTTTTCTCTTGTCTAACTTGACCTTGGATGAACTCTTATATCCTCAAATATCTCAACTGTAGGTCTCGTGTAGTGTTTCCCACAAGGGGTTTTTTGTGGAAAGTCATAATAGATTCTCCCAAAGCTCACTCATTAATTGAACCCTTCCATTGAATGAGCCACCTTGCCTCACTTCAAACCCATCATAGATACATCTATCACAAGTAAGGGATACTGGGACACCTCCTGTCGGTGAAAATCTGAGAAGAGAAGGGGACTTAGGCTGTGGTGACAACGGGCCTCTGTCCTAGGGTGTTGTTGTGCCCTCTAGCTTTTGCCTATTCACAAGGCTTGCTAGTTTGTGTAGCAACAATACCCTTGTTAAAACAATAAGGAGTGAAAGTCAACCTTGTGATATGATACCTTCTCTTTGTGCCCTTTGTTAAACATAGGTGGGGGTGTTAGAATTATGGGTGTAGTCTTCACATGTGGCCATAACACACTCATATGTATCATTGGTGTATTTGTAATCATGGATAAGATCATTCTTTTATCTTTTATTATCATTTGTTATAATGCTAGGGAGCGGTTAAGTCTGACTTAGTCAAACTTGTACACATAGGCTCGTGAGCCCCTCTTGGGGTAGCACCCTACTTGAATTGTGTATAAATACCAATGTTACCAGACTTGTGTTAGTTTTTGCAGCATCGGATGTGTTCTAGCCATGAAATTTGGTGGAGAGGCTAGAATACGTGAGATCTCCAAAACCTAGAAATCATTTATGGAAATTGTGCCTAGAACTGTCTCAATTAGATTATTAATTGTTTTTTAAGTATTTCCTAAGTCTAGAGTTAGGAAATGTGGTTAATTAATCAATATTAATTGAGATAAGGTGGGAATCATCTAGAAACTCACACAGATCAATCCAGAGATGATCCTAGCCATTGATTAAGTTTTAATTTTGGTCGTTGGTGCTCCAACAGAGGATTATAAGAGGAATTTGATGTGGTGATGGAGAGATCACTCGTAACACTTTGAGCAATTCGATTTCTTGGTAGATCGATTTCCAGAGTAGCAACAGTCAGTTGTTGGAGAGAGCCAAAGATCGAAGCAGTGAGTGATGGGCAGAGACAGTGAGGCTAGAGGAAGTATTCTAGATCCAGCGAGTGCATTTGCAGAGAGGCAGAATAGCCACAGAGAAGCTGACGTAGGGGCAACACAACAACCTCTAGAGGCAAGTTCGATTTGCTGAGAGGGAAAGACATCTTCAGTTCTAGAGGTCAGGTAAGAGTCCCAGAGTGCCGGAGAAGCATCTTGCCAGTTAACAGAGGGCATAACTACTTCATCAGAGACCAGTCAGAGGCTTGATGTCAAGCAAGTTGCGCAGAGTAGCACAGAGGCTGACGCAGAGGGTCAAAGGGTTGAGTTTTCTTAAGGCAGGTTGTGTCGCGAATTGCCTGTGGGGTGAGGAAATTCATCACTAGATTTTTGAATGTATTTTTCTCTATAGGATTGCTAGATTTTGGCATCTAGTTGTACTCAGAATTTCTCACTGCTACATAATAATAAAACCTTCAGCTGCTGCACCATTTTTTCCAAGTTGGGTTTTTTCGGGGACTTTTTATCCAAAAATTATTGTGTTAATTTTATGTGTGTGTGCTAGCATTTCTCAGTTTCCAGCGCATTATTTTTCCATAGTATTTTATCTGTGAAGGTTGCAGCGTGTTTATTTCGATATTTGCTGTAGCAGATAAATTGTTAAGTTAATTAACAATTAGGATTATAATACCAGTATTTGCAATAGGATTCCATATTGGAATTTTCACAACTTGGAATCGACAATAAATCGACAAGGAAAAGAGTGAAGAGTTTTAATTGGATTGGGAAAAAATCGGTGAATTCGATAAATAAAGATATACGCATATATTGAATTAAAAAAAAAACATTTTTCATTGGTATTCACTAAAGCCATGTCCAAACAATGCATAATATCAATAGATGTCTAAAATATCATGAATGAATAAGTATCTCATATATGTTATGAGTCCAAACATGATCCAAAGTACTGAGTCTTGACTCCTAACTAGTGACTACATAGAACCAAAAACATCTGGTTCTAAAAGTTTTTAAATTACTGCATCCTAATCAGTAAAACAAATGGTATTGAAATCTCTTGATTGCTGCAGAAATGGTATGATAATGGTTTGGTACTGAAATCTCTAACACAACACACCTAAGTCACCTGACACGGGGATTCGGGATTCGTAGGATTTGGGATTTGTGGTGTCGGATTTAGACACGTTGACCCCCCGGAACAGGACACGTAGGATTCGTTATATATTATTTTATTAATATATATTATATATATTATTATATATTATATATATATATATATTATATATATTAATTATATATATATATTATATATATATATTATATTATAAATTAGATATTTCTTACACAAATTTTAATTAATGATACAAATTTATTGATTTCAAACATAGATCTTCATCTATAGCTATTAGCATGCATAATACATACAAAATTCAAATACATGTCAGTGGTACTGGTCACATAAATCATGATTCATAATTCATAACTGAAAGACAACTTACAACTACAAGATAGTAAGATAAACACACTGACAACTGTAGTTTTCTCATTAAGTCATCAAATCAAAATGTGTTACATAGGTAGTGGTGGTGCAATGCCAATGGCAAATAGAAATAGAAAATATAAAACAACTACATGTATACAAGCCTCAAGGCATCAATCAACATCAGAATCAGCATCAGAATCAGCATCAATGTCCTCATCATCATGGTCCCCACTGCTCTCCTCTGCATCCTCGTCCTCCCCTATATCCATAGTTGCCTCTGCATCTGTTGGTGTGGAGGATGACCCCTCTAAGTCATCAAATCTAACAGGCTCTAGCACTGGATAATTGAGATCCATGTTGGCCAATGCCAACTCAACACTGGTGTCCAGACCCATATCATCAGGAACAGTGTTACTTGGGAGCGAGAGCAAAAGCGGGGTGCGGGAGCAAAAACGGGAGCGGGAGCGACATTTTCAGAAGCTCCTGGTTTGGTGCCCTTGATTAAATATGGGTTCCATACCCTAATACATGACAAAATTCAATGGAAACATTGCAATCCCCCAATCCTAAAATCCTGAAAAACTGATAAGTCTGCTGGATTTTGAATGAAATCTAAAATTCTACTTTCTCCATATGAAATCCAATGAGGCCGGAACCACTCTCCAAACATCCTGAGTCATTTCATGGTAATGTTAAAAATTTAAGTAAAAGGATGAAAATGAAGATTAAGTAAAAGTGACATTCTCCTTAATCTTCATTTTCATCCTTTTACTTTAAGAATTTAACATTACCATGAATAGCATATCAATACTAGGGCCTAGACTTGATCATGAAGCTACCAAAACGCTTACCAAATGAAAATATACGTGGCTGTAATGACCAAATGCGGCCTTTTCATACCAGCGCAGGTCACTTTTGCCGCCTAACGAGTCCTGGAAAACAAGACATGATTTCCAAAATCGTGACATGCTGCCAAAATCGTGACACGCGAGGGGATTCGACGTGTCAAAATAGGACACGACGTGTCATGTTTTTTGGACACGAATTTCGAGAGAATTGTGTCAGACACGACGGATTCAGATTCGTGGGCCCTATAGAACGAATCCAGTTACTTAGGAGCACGCACTGAAGCTAACACTGCAGCACACTGAACACTACACCTCTATTACACTATGACTCTATTATGCAGAGTAAACTGAAACTGAAACCATGCCTCTATTGCCTTCCTAGTGTATGAGTTGCGGGCATGAGCAGTGAGAAGTGAGTTGCGGGCATGAGCAGTGAGAAGTGAGTTGCGGACTGATGTTTAATTTTTAACGTAACTAAATGATGCAGGGAAAAATGGGGAACCCTAAAAGTTAAAACCGGTGCTCGCCGAGTTGAGGCTGACAATCGCCTAAATCAAAATTAATTGGTCAGTCACAAGTCAAACTCGTGTTGGCCACGAATCAAACTCGGTAAACGCGAGTTTGACTCGCCCAGAGTTGAATCAGATCATTTGAAGGAAGAGCTGAGTTTCACTTGCGATTAATCATGAGTGATCGGAGATTCATGTTTCACTAATAAATACACCATAGCTCTCATTTGCATAACATCATCTTGTGATCTTCTTGATCTTTCTTAATAATGGTTTAATATCTAAGGGCAGTTGTATCTTTGGTGTTCTCTTGTGATTGGTGTTTCTTTCTTTTATAAGAACTTGTGTGTTTCTTGTGTTGTGCGCTTGTGCTTGGGTATTGTTATCCCTCTCTAGTGCACTAGTGTTATCTCTCTCTAGCGTGCTTGTCACTAGGTTATTGCAGAATTTGGGTTTGTCTTTAGTTCCATTTTTTCTCTTGCTTTTACTTGTCAATCTTAGTAGTATGCATACCTGAATTGCGGCAGGCCTCTGTTTTTGGGGCGGGAAGTTCCCTAGCATTCTTAGTTTCAGTGCTTTTATTGGGGTGGGCTATCTAAGATCAAATAACAGGAACGCTGTTCACTTTAGGATGGAAAAAAGAAAAATAACTTTTTGGTTAAAAATAAATAAATATCAAGGCAATAATACTAAATAGTTTGGTGTTCCTTGAGGGATTTGGGGACATCCTAGCATCATCAATGCTACGAGACATTCCCAAGATAGCCTCCTTTCTGAGGGGTCATTCCATTGTCATCAATTCTATGGGATGTTCCTTAGATTGCCTCCTTTCGTAGGGAACATCCTAGAGACGTCGCTAAGCTGTCCATTTAAATCGGGGTATTGAGAAGATAACCCCCATCTTTCTCGCAGTCCTCAAGATGCAAGGACTGTGTTCCCAACCCCAAATGATCTGTGTTATGAATAAAAGATATTAAAATAATATAATTAAATAATAATCATAATAATAATTAATTAAATAATAATTAGTTGCTGAAGAGGGATGTCTCTAAGGACATGACCATTCATGAAGGGGCACCTTCCTAGGTATATAAGCCGGCCCTCATTTGTAATCACGACACCTCATATGGATTCTTTTATATACTATTCAATATATATTTCCATCCTCAAGGGATGTTTTCATATTTCAAATTTTCAAGTGTTAATGGAGTATTTAACTCGTGTGTGTATGAACTTTCTTCGTTACAATCTGCGAATGTGTTATGCTAAAAGATACAATTGTAAAAATTCTTTTTCTATGAATTTTGACCTGTAATCATTGATGGCTAGGGATTTGATGCCTTTATGGGCCTTCAGGTTGCCATATACTAGGTTACTACTTCAGGAAATACATAATATTTGTGTCATCCTCCTTCACATGAGATGTCAAAATTTTAGTGAGATTAAAATTGAGTAGGTCCTTGTTTTGTTGCCTTGCGGGTGTAAATTTTCATCTTAATAGGTGGTAAAATTTCACTCTTAATAAGCTTGAGGGAGTAGGTCCTTGTTTTAATTCCTTGGTGCTCATTCTTGACATTTTTGTTTCTTATTTGTCTGATTACTTCTCTTCATGATGAAGCAATAACTCACATGAGCTTCTAAGTTTGCATCTATAACTTCTGAAAGGAAAAAACATGCAAATCCAAGGGTTGGTAAGGATAGTTTCTAATGGATTCACAGTTTGCCAAGTTAATAGAATGTTGCAGTGGAAGTAATATGTGCAATAAATTAGGGTCAATGACTGGATTATGGTAAACGTTTTGAATATATACATATGTGTGTGTGTGTGTCGTCCAAATTTTTGTGGTTGGTGACACGGTCAAGCTTGAAGATATCTAATTTGGCAATCTTTGAAGTTTCCATGACAGATTATTGACATTCGTCAACGTTGCCTTTACAAAACACTCAGATCCGTACACACAAATGTATCCTTTTTTATTGCGCTCGTTTTCAGTTGGAAATGTGTCTTGATCTGGAAGTTGCTTATAACCACATTAGGGCACTCTCACAGAGATATTCAGTGTTATCATTCTTTAATTATTTAATATCATCTCGAGTGACTTCTCAATTCTCTACGGCATATATGGATGCTTGTTAAAGTTAGATCTGTTTGTCTTGACACGGCATTTTTGTTTGATTATGGATATTGTGAAGAACTTCACTCTTCCCTATTTGTTGCATCTGTCTCATCGACATTTTCATTTTTTAGACTGTTTACATATATTTCACACAGTGCTATGTACCTTGTCGATGCATGTTTTTATCCTATTCTGTTAATTTGGTTACTACTGTTGCATAGTTTGCTTCCAAGTCATTGCAAATGCTCTATTGGTATCTCTGTTTTTGTTTGATGCTTCTGTCATCTCTTTCCTGGACCTTTGGAGATGTAAAGAGAAGTGCTTGTATGTTCCTTTTGTTTTTCTTTTATGAATTGGATGATGTTTATGGAGGAGGTTGTGAATTTATCTGCTCTTTACAAACATCTCATTTTGCTTTCTTCTCCAGTTTTGATAACTGTTATCTACTGACAATTTAATCATTCATTGAATCTAGTTGAAAGGAAGAATCCTTAACAGCATTCATATTAGATTTGCAGCTCTGTGCAGTTTCATCCTTGGCGGCCATGGGAAGGTAATATGAGCACAATCATTGAAGCTCTTGTCATTGGTTTGGGGGTAATTGTTGGTGACAATTGATATTAGGTAGTCAACATTTAACATTGTTCCAAGAAAATTATAGGTGATGTTATTCCCAGCGCTGTAATTTTTATTTTGAAATGCATCATATATTACATTAAAATTCAATTGTCATGTACCTCAAAGCTCAAGAGTAACATATCCGGTCCCCACAGAGTGGTCTCACCAAATCCCCTGGCTACATAAGCAAGGACAGCTACTATATCTGTGTTGTCTCCAACTGAAAGGGATCTATATCATTTTTCTGAAGAATGGCCATTCTGGCTGAAATCTGGATAGATAAATCTGATTTGAAGGTCTAAAATTATGCCAGAGATTGTATTGTGTACTGGAATGTTGAAAAGTTGCGTGACAGTTGCAATTCCATCCAGATGAAATATTGGTTAATCTGATCATGCCCCAGTCCCACATGACTCCTAGCTTTGTGATTTAGTTTAGATTCTATTCCAGTCAAAGAACAGATTGCACAGCTTCATTTTCTTATCCTTGTCATTTAGGATATTAAAGTGTGATGGCATTTGAAAACAAAGAAATCTAATTCTAGTAGGATTCAAAGATATTTTATTGGAAATTTCCTCTGTTTTCAAGGTTTTGATTTCCATTTAGTGTTTGTGTGTCGGCGTTTGAGATTGGGGATGGCCTTGAAGGGATAAACAGGATTTATTGGTTTTGATAGTGTGTGGAATAGAGAGATTTCTATATTGGTTGTTCTCGAATTGTTTTGGAGAGACAGCCAACATTAGATTAAGTTGGTAGGAAACATACAGGTATAGATATAGATCCACCAAATTTTTGAAAAGCCAGGATCCAGAAATGGCAGGGAAACAGCACGTACCAAAAATAAAATAATATTTTTAAAATAAGGAAAACATATTCAATGTTAAGAATACAAAATATTCATGAATCACAACATTAGAATTGAAATCATTAGATAATTCATAAACCTGTAGACTGAAATTATGATGCATCATATCAAATCTAAAAGGAATAATTGTAAATACGAAAATCACTGTCTCATCATAAAACACTCTACACATATGATAATGTACAATAGGTCCAATTACAAGTCTTGGATGTTAATTTCTTAACCTAGTAACCTGGCAGTTTAATTCCTATCAGATTTGTCAGAGATCTAACGAATAAAGGCACCACTGGGATCTTAATGTAATAAAAAATATTCAGTAAAAACACGACCAATTTCAATCACACTTTATGCAAAATATTTCTTCCCAATCAAATAGTTCTTCATTAAAAATAACTTCAGAACTCACTTGGGCTCCCTTACTGGGAAAATGGCCACTGAGAAAAAGTACACACAACAAGAACCTGGATCTGATCCAATTTATCAGACCCTGCTTGGCTGATCTGGATCTTCCTTTCCGCTCCTTGGTCCTTCCTCGAACCCAACACACTTGGATGAAGGTCCTTCTCCACCCAACTACTATTATGTTCTTCTCTCAATATCTTGTGCTCACTCATTCTTCTCCCTTGGCCTAGCCTTGCCTTTATAAGCTTGAGTTATGACCACATCCACAATCCTAATCTCCACAGTGATTGATGGTTGAGATTAGATCTCAACATGCCTTGAGATCAACAGTTGAGATTGCATTTAATTCACTAATGCAAAAGCCTTTGCATCTCATTAGATTAACTCATTATTTTATGAAAAGAAATTACTTTAATCACTAAAGTAATTGCTAAGGTTAAGGGTGTACTAGGTGACTTTTGCATGCTTGGACACTTAGCCCTGTTCCAAAGTATCTACGTGAGATACAAACATTAATAAGGTCTACATCATGGACTTCGACTTGGTCACCTATCAACATGCATTTTGACTCAGACTTGGATTGACTCAGATTCAATGACTAGGTTTTCAAAAAAATACATAAAAAAATTAAATTATAATGAAAAAATATTTTTTAAGGTTTTAAATCATTAGAGGCAAAATATGCAAAGTTTGCACATCTATAAGTCACGTAAAAGTGAATATATCAAAATGACACAAGTGCAATATATATCAGCAAGAAAATACATAAATCAATGAGCCTCTAAATGGCCTCTATAGTGAAAAACCATACTACAAGCTATTGCCCTACTGCAAATCACTGATCAACATGATCAGTCATCAAACTCATCACCACTATTAGAAATGGGATCATCAGTGGGCGCTGTTACCCCTCTTTTAGTAGTGGTACTCAAGAACTTTTTGGCCATGCCATATAAGCCCAAAGGATCTACCTTATAGCCTTGCAAAGCCATGTGGGTGTGTGTTATTTTGTGAAACTGACTTTTAGATCCCAGTTGGTGTGGATGGCCATGGTTACTCCCCGTTTTGTTTATTTTATGTTATGTTTTCCTTTGTGGCATTCTTGACTCCCCCCTAGTGGGCGGTAACTCACTGCCTTGATGGGTATTCTTATATCTTGGGACGGTCTTGCGGGTATAATGGATTAGGCACTACTAGGATTCATGGTTTAAGGGAGCACTTGCATCATAAATCCTTGTAAGGGTGATCACCATAAGTACTTTTCCCTGACATTATCTCTTCTAATCCTAGTGCAACCTCCTACCCCTCATGTGCCATGTGTCTTTATGTATTATGCACTCCCCTTAGGCCTTGGCTATGCATTTTGATAGTCACATAATTCCCAAGGCAGTTATGTCTCTTGAGGCATCAAGTTATGTCTTTTGAGGAATAGAGGGTGTCCATTTGATTCTCTATGCCAAGATGAACCACTTGTCGTTCGAAGTAGTCAAAACACCCTCGCAAATCTCTAGTTACAACAATGGACCCACTTTTGGGGCAAGAGGGCTTTCCATGTGGCATTGCAGGAATAAGATTTTGAAAGAAAATGATGAAGTGAACAAAGAAGATAGGTCAAGCAAGTGTCACCTCCAGGCCAAATCAGCTCAATGCTCAAGCAAAAGTGACATCAAATCAAGTTCTTCCAAGCATTAATACCACATGTGGGCATGGTGTCATCCTCTTTGGGGCTATTGGATGGAGTAAATAGTAAAGGTAAGGGCAAATATTGTAACATTGAAATCTATTTGTTTGTGCAAATTGGAGCCCCCTGTTGTTTCCCAGAGTCAATTCCTACCTATGGGGGAACCATTGCCTAGGACATCTCCAGATTGATGGAAATTGTTTTAAATTAGTGGCCGGAGGGATAGGGCATGAGGGCTTGCAAGAAAGCTTCTAATTTTGAAACCCTAGCTTTCCAAAACAGAATGGCTAGAAAACTCTGAGGCTTATAGGGCCTTTGGATTGAAGGGGTGGTTTGAGGAGAAATAAAGAGGACAAAGTTTATATCCAGGCAATTAAGAATTTGAATATAACTTATGGAGAAAGAATAATAAAAGGGAAAAATCATGGGTGAATTTTCAGCATGTTGGAGCACCCTTTAAGGCTTCTTTAAGTAAAAACATTAATGGAAAGAATGAAAGCATAGGAAGGACAACATTTCTGCAATTACCGAAAGTTGGAATCAAAATTGTTGTGTATTCTTTGATTTCAAAGAGAATTTTTTATTACAATGTTAGTCATGAATACTGGACTTCGAACCCTTACCAAGTCTAATCTTTGGTCTTTTATTTATGCTCAGGCTTTTCTACCTCACTGTTCGCAATGAGTTTCAAAAACTGATTTTAAGAACAATTATGAAAACTGTTTCTCCTTTTTAAAAGGTTTTGAAATAAATAAAAATATTATTTTAATATTATTATATATTAATATTAAATGGAATCTCCTTTTAAAACAAAACATCCACCCTTTTAGATTTTACAATACAAATATTAAAAAATATTGGGCTCTTAAATTAAGACAAGATGGGTACGGACCCCATGGAAAACCACACTGTTGTTGGAAATCATAAACAACCTTCAGGATCACACATAGTGGTTTCTAGAATGGAGAGGAGGTGATGTCGAGACAAATCTTGGTCGATGATCAATTGTAGGCAGTTTTGACTAAACTGCTTCTGACGGCTCTGCCTTTACATAAATTTCGTGCAATTTTTGCTATCAGGATTTCGTGGATCTCGGAGATGAATTCTCTAGGCCGTAGATATTTGCTCAAAATGGCTTCCATTTACCTGCCATAATAAATCTACCAAGTCTTCCTGCTCATAGAACTGGCACAAGCTATGCAAAGTTGCAAACTACAACCAGGCTTCTACAAAGTCAAATTGCTTTGCAAAAACTTCATTTCAATAGACATTAAATCCCAACTTCTTTAATGTCGTGTAAAAAGGTGTTGATTTGGGGTAGCACCGGATGTGCTCTAGCCACGAAAATTGGTGGAGAGGCTAAAGCGCATGAGATCTCAAAGACCCAGAAATGGTTTGGGTAGAATCTAACCAGTTTGGGAGATATTAAAATAATTAATATTTTTAATGGAGTTCCTAAGTCTAAACTTAGGGAAAATAAAATATTAATGTGAATTAATATAAAACTGAGTTAGAATGGTCCAAAATTCATGGATCAAGCCAGATCTAATCTTAGCCGTTGATTAGGGACTTAATCTCGGCCTTTGAATTGTCAACGAGAAAAGCACAAGAGGAGACTTGAGGGTCACTTGGAGAACACACTGAGGGAGACTAGTCATTTCGATTTTTGGAGCGGGTTTAGTTGAGAAATTCGAACTAGTGGTCTGGAGAGAAGTAGGAGGCAACAAGTACGGAACAGAGAGTCAGGATCAGTAACAGAAGACCAGCGTAGAGGCAGACGCAGAGGCAGCGGGAGACTGCGCAGTCACTAGAGGGCCTGCGTACGTGACACAAAGAGGCCCAGGGCTGACGCAGAGTGTCTGGGACCTACGCAGAGGTCAGCCAAGCTGACGCTGGGACTCGGAGAAGTGCTATAGAATTTTTCTCTCTGTTGGGTAAGCCAGTTTGGCACCCTGTTGTATTGAATAATTGCTGAATAATAAAATCCTCCCTTGCAGCACTGATTTTCCCATATTGGGTTTTTCCGGGGACTGTTGTCCAAAATATCTATGTCGATGCGTTGATTATTGTGCATGTGTTTGTTTCTGTATTATGGTGATATATGCAGTAGATTTTATTTTAATGTTTATTGAAGGAATTTCATAAATAACTTATTGGAAATAAGTAGGCAAAGTAAATCAGATGTTGCAGTGATAGAATTTTCACATGGTATCGGAGCAAGTAATTAGAGGCAGGAAGGGCAAATCAGTTATGGGTCGAGAGCATGATGTAGAGTCATCCACGTCAGGGGACTCGCAGATATTTTTAGAAAATTGCACAAGAGATTTCGATTTCTCCATGTTGGCTTCCAGGATGGAAGAAGAAGTGGCTTGTATGACTAGTTCTGCATCAATGGAAGTATGGTATAGAGACAGTGGAGCCTCTTGGCATATGACGAGAATCAGTGAATGCTTCTCAGAGTATCGAGAAGAGAAGATGAACTTTCAGATCACCATGGGGAACAAGGAAAAGTGTACTCTAGTAGGGAGGGTACCGTAGTTTTTCAAACAGAATCGGGAGAAAGGTTTTGCGCTACAAATGTGCTGCATGTACCTGTGAAAATTCTATCACTGCAGCAACTGATTTACTTTTCCTACTTATTTCACCATAAGTTATTCATGAAATTACTTCGACAAACATTAAAATAAATACTGTTGCAGATATCACACCCTAATACAGAAATAATCATATGCACAAGAATCAACACATTGACACCGTTATTTTGGACTAATGTCCCCGGAAAAACCCAATGTGGGAAAACCGGTGCAACAAGGGAGGATTTTATTATTCAACAATTTTCTAGTACAACAGGGTGCCAAACTGGCTTACCAACAGATAGACAAATTTTCTAGCACTTCTTCTGAACCTAGTGTAGGCCCCACTGACCTTTGCGTCAACCTGAAACCCTTTGTGTTAGCCTACTAGGGCTCTGTGTAGCCTCTCTGGCCTTTTGCGTCACTCCTGCAGCCTCTGCGTGGATGACACAGGCCTTGCTGGCTTTGCACAGTCTTTGCTGCCTCTACATGGCTTCCTTTGGCCCTACGTCTGCCTCTTCTGCCTTTGCGCTGATCTCCCGTCTCTTTGTTCCATACTTGCTGCCTCCTGACTGCTCTCCAGACCACTGGTTCAATTTCTCAGCCAACCCTGCTCCAGAAATTGAACTGACTAGCCTCCTTCAGTATATTCTCCAAGTGACCCTCAAGCCTCCTCTTATACTTTTCTCGTTGACAAATCAACGGCCAAGATTAAGTCCCTAATCAATGGCTAAGATTAGATCTGGCTTGATCCATGTGTTTTGGACCATTCTAACACAATTTTATATTAATACACATTAATATTTTATTTTCCCTAAGTTTAGACTTAGGGGCTCCATTAAAAATATTAATTATTTTAATATCTCCTGAACTGTTTAGAATCTACCCGAACCCTTTCTAGGTATTGGAGATCTCATGTGCCCCAACCTCTCCACCAAATTTCGTGGCTAGAGCACATCTGATGCTACCCCAAATCAAGACTCCGTCTTAGCGAGGACTGTGCTCTAGTAATACTCCTAACTGAGTATCACCTTGATCATCCGGCATTGATCCTTGTGCTGATGTTAAGCCTCCCTGCCCAACATCCTCTACACTGTTGCATCTGTACGACAACTCCCTCTGCATCTGTGCTGCTCCTGGTCCTTTCTACCAATACTGCATCCGCACTGCAACTCCCTCTGCATCTGTGCTGTTGCTGGTGCTTTCTCCCAACATTGCATCTGCACTGTAACTCCCTCTTCATTCGTGTTGCTAACATACTACTTATGAAAGGGGTTCTTTACCATCCCCATCTTTTCTCCTAAGTAGTCAAATTTTGACTTTCCAAGGGCCTTGGTGAGGATATTTGCCACTTGTTCTCCTGTAGGAGTGTAGCTCAACTGTACAGCTCCTCGTTGGACATAGTCTCTGACAAAGTGACACCGGATATCAATATGATTCGACCTATCATGGAATTCTGGATTCTCAGAGAGTTTGATGCAACTTTGATTATCACACATGATCCTGGTCGCCTCCATATTTCTTCTGAATAGGTACACCAGCAGTTTTCTAAGTCATATGACCTCACACAAAGCTGTGCTTGCTGCCATATATTCTGCCTCAGATGAGCTCAAAGCCATGGACTTTTGTTTCCTACTGCACCAGGAGGTCATTCCTGATCCAATGTTGAAACATTACCCAAAGGTACTTTTCTGATCGACTGAACTTCCTGCCTAATCTGCATCAATAAATCCACTCAACCTGATATCCTTCCCCTAGATGTATAAGAGCACATAATTAAATGTTCCCTGTAAATACCTGAGAATGTGTTTGGCTGCTGCCTAGTGTGCCCTCTTTGGTTCCACCATGAACTGACTGAGGGTGTTGACAGCGTAGCAAATATCTGGCCTGGTATTGACCAAATACATCGGGGACCCTATGAGCTATCGGTATAGGGTGGGATCAACATCCTTATCTTTAGATGCATCAATCTTCTTCCAGTTGGTGATCGTTGGCGTAGCCATAGGTCTACAGTCTCCCATCTCGAACCTTTTCAGGATATCTGTAGCATACCTCCCTTGCCCAAGGAAGATTTATCCTTTCTGCTGCCAAACTTCCAACCCTAGGAAGTAGTGCATTCGTCCTAGATCCTTCATATCGAACTCTGTGGCTAGATTCTTCTTGTAGTCCTCAATGTGTTTGGATGATCTTGTCAGAAAGAGATCATCCACATATGCTACTAAGATAAGTTGCTCGTTCTCTACGACCAGATGGTAGAGATTCAGATCCGCGTCACTCTTGACAAACCCCATCTTTTGCAAGTAGCCATCTATTCGACCATACTATGCTCTCAGTGCCTGCTTCAGCCCATACAAGGCTTTCTTCAGTCTGCATACATGAGACTTCTTCTCATGAGTTTCAAAGCCCTCTGGTTGTTCAATATATACCTCTTCTTCTATTACCCCATTCAGAAATGCCGTCTTGACATCTATCTAATGGATCTCCCATCCCATCTGGGCTGCAAGAGGCATCATGGTCCTAATAGATGTATACCTGGCTATCGGGGCGAAGGTTTCCTCATAGTCAATCCCTTCCTTTTGAGCATACCCCTTAGCCACAAACCTGGCCTTGTATTTCTCAACACTGTTGTCTACAACATATTTGATCTTGTAGATCCATCTTGAACCTACCACAGATCTGTCATGAGGCCTTGACACCAACTCCCAGACATGTTCACCATTATGGAGTTATACTCCTCCGCCATCACATCTATCCAGACCTAATGCTGAGCTGCCTCCTTGAAATTGGCAGGCTCCCCATCCTGAGCTACTAATGCCTGATACTTGTCTGGCTGTTTTTGCTCCCTCTTACTGTTCCTTAGCTCACCGATGAAGTTCTCTGCATCACGTAGAATCTGACAAAGTTCTCTGCTAGTTCTTCCTCTACCAGCAGGTGCTTCTGTTCGCTTCTCCTTCTCATCCTGAGAATCTTCCTAACCTGAGGAAGAATTCTTCACTTTCGTTGGTTGAATCGACATCACCAATGGATCCTCTTTCGACTGCTCCTTGGAAGGCATTTCACGAGATCTTCTAAAAGCTTTGTCCTCCATGAACTTTACATCTTGTTGTACTACTACCTTCCTGTTCCCTAGAAGATAGATTCTGTATGTCTTAGCGTTCTTGCTATATCCCACCAGATACCCCTTTTCTGCAGTCTGATCCAGCTTCTTCCTCCTTTCTTTAGGTATGCGACAATATGCTAAACTCCCAAATATCCTGAAATCACTGACTTTAGGCGTCTTCCCAGTGAAGACTTTCTCTGGAGTAATCTTGCCCAATGCCCGATGAGGAGTCCTGTTCTAACGTACACAGCTGTGTTGCATGCTTTTGCCCACAGGAATTTTTGGATATCCTGATCATACAACATGGCCCTAGCTGCTTCTACAATAGTCTTGTTTTTCCTTTCTGCCACCCAATTCTTCTCCGGATTGTAGGGAGATGTCCACTCTCTTTTGATGCCCTCCTTAGTGTAGTAATCAGTGAAGTCCTTATCGACATACTCTCCACCATTATCTGAGCGCAAGACTTTTATTTTCTTACCAGTCAGATTCTCCACTAGAGCCTTGAACTCCTTGAATTGACAGAAAACCTCCTCCTTGGTTTTCAGAAAATAAATCCAAGTTTTCCTCGAGTGGTCATTAATGAAGGTAAGGAAATACTTGGCACCGCTGAGAGCTTTCACAGACATAGGTCTGCAGATATCTGAGTGTATCAATCCTAGTACACTCTTGGCCCTGTGTTTGCTACTAGGAAATGCTGCCTTGGCATACTTTCCTAGAGCGCATCCCCTGCATACATCATCTCGTTCCGTACTCAGATCCGAACTCTTGTTACAGTGTTCCTGAGAATTCTTAGAGCTCCATGGTGCAAGTGACCCATCCTTCTGTGCCATAGTTTGTTCAAGTCCTTGTCCCCATGACTGCCTATTAGTGCCATGGGAGATTCTAGTTGTAATCTATACAATTGATTACTTTTGATCCCGATTTGCACTTTCTTTTTCTAGCTCGTGTGTTTGACGTATACCTTTTCCTTGATGAAGTAGACGTCATAGCCCTTGCCTTGTAGTTGTGACATGGAAAGTAAGTTCATCCCCAATCCTAGTACATGCAGCACATTTGTGGCACAGAGCCGCTCTCTCGATTCTGTCGGAAAAACTATGGTACCCTTTCCTACTGGAGTACACTTTGCCTTGTTCGCCATGGTGATCTGAAAGTTTATCTTCTCTTCTCGATATTCTGAAAGGCACTCCTTGATTCCCGTCATATTCCACGAGGCTCCACTGTCTATATAACATACTTCTAATGATGCAGCACTAGTCATGCATGCCACTTCTTCTTCCAACCTGGAAGCCAACATAGAGAAATCGAAATTTCTTTCTCATGCAATCTTCTGAAAATCTGCGTGAGTCCCTTGAGGTGGATGCCTCTGCATCGTGGTCTCGACCCATAACTGATTTTCCCTTTTTGTCTCTGATTATTTGCTCTGATACCATGTGAAAATTCTATCGCTGCAGCCACTGATTTACTTTCCCTACTTATTTCTCCATAAGTTATTCATGGAATTACTTTCACAAATATTAAAATAAATACTGCTGCAGATATCACACCGTAATACAGAAACAAACATATGCACAAGAATCAACACATTGACACCGTTATCTTGGACTAATGCCCTCGGAAAAAACCAATGTGGGAAAATTGGTGCAACAAGGGAGGATTTTATTATTCAACAATTTTCTAGTACAACAGGGTGCCAAACTGGCTTACCCACAGATAGACATATTTTCCAGCACTGTTTCTGAACCCAATGTAGGACCTACTGACCTATGCGTCAGCCTGAAACTCTCTGCGTTAGCCTGAAACCCTCTGCGTCAGCCTACTGGGGCTATGCACAACCTCTCTGGCCTTCTGCGTCACTCCTACAGCCTCTGCGTGGATGACGCAGGCCTTGCTGGCTCTGCGCGGTATCTACTGCCTTTGCGTGGCTTCCTCTGGCCCTATGTCTGCCTCTTCTGCCTTTGCGCTGATCTTTCGTTTCTCTGTTCCGTACTCGCTGCCTCCTGATTGCTCTCTAGACCACTGGTTCAATTTCTCAGCTAACCCTGCTCCAGAAATTGAATTGATTGGTCTCCCTCAGTATATTCTCCAAGTGACCTTCAAGCCTCCTCTTATACTTTTTTCGTTAACAAATCAATGGTCGAGATTAAGTCCCTAATCAGTGGCTAAGATTAGATTTGGTTTGATCCATGTCTTTTGGACCATTCTAACACAGTTTCATATTAATACACATTAATATTTTATTTTCCCTAAGTTTAGACTTAGGGACTCCATTAAAAATATTAATTATTTCAATATCTCATGAACTGTTTAGAATCTGTCCAAACCCTTTTTGAGTATTGGAGATCTCATGTGCCCTAACCTCTCCACCAAATTTCGTGGCTAGAGCACATCCAATGCTACCCCAAATCAACAGTACCAGGATTGGGGATGAACTTACTTTGCATGTGCAACTTCAAGGCAAGGGCTATGACGTCTACTTCATCAAGGTGAAGGTATACGTCAAACACCCGAGCTGGAAAAAGAAAGTGTAGATCGGGATCAAAAGTAATAGGTTGTACAGAATACAACTAAAAGCACCAATGGCACTAATAGGTAGTCATGGAGACAAGGACTTGAACAGACTATGGCACAGAAGAATGGGACATTTGCACAATGGGGCTCTGAGAACTCTCAAGAGCACTGTAATAGGAGTTCCGGATCTTAGTACGGAACGAGATGATGTATGTAGAGGATGTGTTGTAGGAAAGTATGCCAAGGCAGCATTTCCTAGGAGTAAACACAGGGCCAAGAGTGTACTAGGATTGATACACTCAGATATTTGCGGACCTATGTCCACCAAAGCTCGTAGCGGTGTCGAGTATTTGCTTACCTTCATTGATGACCACTCAAGGAAAACTTGGATTTATTTTCTGAAAACCAAGGACGAGGTTTTCTGTCAATTCAAAGAGTTCAAGGCTCTGGTGGAGAATCTAACTGGGAAGAAAATAAAAGTTTTGCGCTTAGATAATGGTGGAGAGTATGTCGATAAGGACTTCATTGATTTCTGTGCTGAGGGCATTAGAAGAGAGTGGACAACTTCGTACAGTCCGGAGCAGAATGGAGCAGTAGAAATGAAGAATAAGACTATTGTAGAAGCAGTTAGGGCCATGATGTATGATCGGGATATGCCAAAATTCCTGTGGGCAGAAGCATGCAACACAATAGTCTATGTTCAGAACATGACTCCTCATTGGGCATTGGGCAAGATTACTCCAGAGAAAGTTTTTACAGGGAAGATGCCTGAAGTCTGTCATTTCAGGATATTTGGGAGTTTAGCATATTGTCTCATACCCGAGGAAAAGAGGAAAATGCTGGATCAAACTACAGAAAAGGGATATCTAGTGGGATATAGCGAGAACGCTAAGGCATACAAAATCTATCTTCCAGGGAGAAGGAAAGTAGTGGTTTGACGAGATGTAAAGTTCATGGAGGATAGGGCTTTCAGAAAATCTTGTGAGATGACTTCCGAGGAGCAGTCAAAAGAAGAGCTGTTGGTTAAACCTCTTCAACCAACAAAAGTAAAGAATTATTCCTCGGATCATGGAGATTCACAGGATGAGGAGAAGCTAATAGAAGCACTTGCTGGCAGTGTAGAAATTCCTACTTGTAGATCACTTGATAATGCAATATACTAAAGCAAAATACTTGATCTACTTCTACAACCAATTTAGCGGAAGCTTAATCGAACATGAGCAACATCAATAAGAACACATATAACTGATAAGAAGGAATCAATCACACATAACACAGAAGATATATCTCGGGGAAGGCCTCAGCCTAAAACCCCATCTCTGTATTATCATACAAGTGGAAATATAGCTAGTATTACAAAAGGAATCAGCTCAAAAGCTATCCTGCTCTCTCTGCAATACCTATGCTGCTCATAGACAGTCAAAGGCCTCTCTCAAACCTCCTGATCTACCCTCCAAGTCTTCTATTTCTTTGTGTAATTTTGATTGGGGTCCAGTGCAACCACTTGTGTGAATTGGCCTCTTCACACACTCACTAATCTCTGATCCAACTGCGCAATCCTGAAGGAGATAAATTCTGATCATGGATGAGCTTCCTTTATAGGAAAAATATTCATCCAACTGATAGTACACTGTCCCTTCTTTGATCTCAACTGGTTCTCTGTCTGAACTGACATGCATGAGTTATCCATGAGTGAATACTCAATTATCTAAAATACAGTAGTTACATGCATGCAAGGATTAACTAACTGAACTCCCATTAATTTAACAAACTGTTAAATAAATCTAACTGGACTTGACTCAGTTAACTGATTCAACTAATTATAACTCAATATTACAACTCATCCTTATTTCTTTAACTGATGGATAGATTCCTCAATTAATAGATAAATTGTTGCATGTCCTCACATAGACTTCAAGTTTGATTTTCCTTAACTAATTAACTCAAGATGACTTAATTAATTAATTAATTTACAAACTACTGTTAATATCAAATTCGAATTTTACTTCCTATATTTAGTCCAGGGACTGACTATAATAGAAATCCATCCTGAACTGCTAAAAATAGAATGCTACTTTTAGCACTTCCATTTTTCCATTTTTCATTCCCTGTTGCTCAATCCAGCACTGGTACTCAAACTGCTATTTTTAGCATTTCTTGTTGCCATTTTCAACAGGCAGAGGAAGAACTAGCAGGGAACTTCGTCAGATTCTGCAAGATGCAGAGGACTTCATCGGTGCGCCGAAAAAGAATAAGAGGGAGCGAAAACAACCGGATAGATAACAGGCATTAGTAGCTTAGGATGGGGAGCCTGCCAGTTTCCAGGAGGCAGCTCAACATGAGGTTGGCTAGATGCGATGGTAGTGGAGTACAACTCCATAATGGTGAACGATGTCTGGGAGGTAGTGCCAAGGCCTCAAGACAGATCATTGGTAGGTTCGAGATGGATCTACAAGATCATATACACTGCAGACAACAATGTTGAGAAATACAAGGCCAAGTTTGTGGCTAAGTGGTATGCTCAAAAGGAAGGAATTGACTACGAGGAGACCTTCGCCCCGGTAGCCAGGTATACATCTATTAGGACCATGATATCTCTTGCAGCTCAGATGGGGTGGGAGATTCATTAGATGGATGTCAAAACGACTTTTCTGAACGGGGTAATAGAAGAAGAGGTATACATTGAACAACCAGAGGGCTTTGATACACATGAGAAAAAGCCTCATGTATGCAGATTGAAGAAAGTCTTGTATGGGCTAAAATAGGCACCTAGAGCATGGTATGGTCGAATCGGTGGCTACTTGCAGAAGATGGGATTTGTCAAGAGTGACGCGGATCCAAATCTCTACTATTTGGCTATAGAGAATAAGCCTCTAATCTTAGTATTGTATGTGGATGATCTCTTTCTGAGAGGATCATCCAGGCTCATTAGAGGCTGCAAGAAGAATCTAGCCACAGAATTCGATATGAAGGATTTGGGACAAATGCATTACTTCCTAGGGTTGGAAGTTTGGTAGCAGAAGGGAGAGATATTCCTTGGGCAAGGGAGGTATGCTACAGAAATCCTGAAAGATTCAGGATGGAGGGTTGTAGACCCATGGCTACTCCAATGATTACCAACTAGAAGAAGACTGATGCATCAGAAGACAAGGATGTTGATCCCACCCTATACAAGCAACTCATAGGGTCCCTGATGTATCTGGTCATACCAAGCCAGACATTTGGTACGTTGTCAACACCCTCAGTCAGTTCATGGTGGAACTGAAGAGGGTGCACTGGGCAACAACCAAACACGTTCTCAGATATTTACAGGGAACAATCGATTATGGACTCTTGTACACTAGGGGTAAGGATATTAGATGGAGTGGATTTCCTAATGCAGATTGGGCAGGAAGTTCAGTGGATCAGAAAAGTACCTCTGGGTACTGTTTCAACATTGGATTAGGAATGACTTCCTGGTGCAGTAGGAAACGGAAGTTCGTGGCTTTGAGCTCATCTGAGGAAGAATATATGGCGATGAGCACAGCTTCGTGTTAGGCCATATGGCTTAGAAAAGTTCTTGTGAACCCATTAAGAAGGAAAATGGAGGCGACTAGGATCATGTGTGATAATCAGAGCTGCATCAAGCTCTCTCAGAATCCAGTGTTTCATGATTGGTCAAAGCATATTGATATCCGGTGTCACTTTGTGAGAGACTATGTCCAATGAGGAGCTGTACAGTTGAGCTACACTCCTACAGGAGAACAAGTGGTGGACATCCTCACCAAGGCCCTTGGAAGGACAATGTTTGATTACTTCAGGGAAAAGATGGGGATGATAAAGAACCCGTTTCAATAGCAGAAATGGGGTGATAGCAGCACGGATGTAGAGGGAGTTGCAGTGTTGGGAGAAAAGGACCAGCAGTAGCGCGAATGCAGAGGAAGCTGTCGTACAAATGCAGCAGTGGCAGTAGAAGATCCATGGGCAGCAGTATAGGATGCAACAATGCAGAGGATGTTGGGCAAGGAGGCTTAGCATCAGCATAGGAACCGATGCCGGATGATCAGGGTGATACTCAGTGAGGAGTATTACTAGAGCACAATCCTCGCTAAGAGGGAGTGTTGATTTGGGGTACCATTGGATGTGCTCTAGCCACGAAAATTGGTGGAGAGGCTAAAGCACATGGGATATCCAAGACCCATAAATGGTTTGGGTAGAATCTAACAGTTTGGGAGATATTAAAATAATTAATATTTTTAATGGAGTCCCTAAGTCTAAACTTAGGGAAAATAAAATATTAATGTGAATTAATATAAAATTAAGTTAGAATGGTCCAAAAGTCATGGATCAAGCCAGATCTAATCTTAGTCGTTGATTAGGGAGCTAATCTCGGCCGTTGAATTGTCAATGAGAAAAGTATGAGAGGAGACTTGAGGGTCACTTGGAGAACACAATGAGGGAGACCAATCAGTTCGATTTCTAGAGCAGGGTTAACTGAGAAATTCAAACTAGTGGTCTGGAGAGCAGCAGGAGGCAACAAGTATGAAACAGAGAGTCAGGATCATGTTGAAGTTTCTAAGTTTACTTAATTGAGAAACCCTTCATGCACTTTTTCTGATTTATTCCTAGCTACTTGTTATTTTCCTTTAACAAGTTATTTACAAAGTAAATACTGAAAATAAACACCAATGCATGCTCAACATATTACAGATTAGCAGCTAAAAGAAACAAGAACAAACACACCACATGACACCATTATTTTTGCAACAATGTCCCCGGAAAAACCCAATGCGGGAAAACCGGTGCAAGTATCTCAGGGTTTTCTTATTAAGCAATATTAGAGTACAATCTTGGTGCCGAAAGTGGCCTACCCAACAGAGAATTTCCTTAGCAGCTATACCTCACAGTTTGAGAGAAATCTCCTGGCTGAAACCCCGGAAAATCCTTCCGGTAGCTCCTCAGCACAAAACTGCTCTGCAACCTCAGCGTCTGCCCAATCTGGACTGCGTTAGCCCCTCTCTGTCTCATGCTGGCCCTGCGTCAGCCTTTCTTGGCTTGCGTTAGCCCCAGGAGGCCCTGCATCAGCTCTGGGAGCCTCTGCATCAGCTGCGCTGGCCCCTTTGGTGCTCTGCGCAGCACTTGGTTGCCTCTGCATGGTCCAGCGTGAGCCCTTGCTGGCTCTACGTCACCCTCCTTGGCTGCTGTGTTGCTCTCCCAGCACAATCTCTGCCTTCTCTGTTCTTTTGTACACAATGCCCTTCAGCTGCTCTCCCAATCACTGGTTCTATCTCTCTTAGCAAATCCCGCTCTAGAGAATAGAATGACTGATCACTCTGTTGTACTTTCCAAGTGACCCTCAAGCCTCCTCTTATACTTTTCCTGTTGACATTTCAACGACCGAGATTAAGTCCCTAATCAATTGCTAAGGTTAGATTTGGCTTGATCCATGTCTTTTGGACCATTCTATCATAGATTCATATTAATACACTTTAATATTTTATTTTCCCTAAGTTTAGATTTAGGGACTCCATAAAAAATATTAATTATTTTAATATCTCCTGATCTGTTTAGAATCTGCCCAAACCCTTTTTGGATATTGGAGATCTCATGTGCCCCAACCTCTCCACCAAATTTCGTGGCTAGAGCACATCCGATGCTACCCCAAATCAACACTCCCTCTTAGCGAGGACTATGCTCTAGCATTACTCCTCACTGAGTATTACTCTGATCATCCGGCGTTGGTATTTGTGCTGATGCTAGGCCTTCCTGCCCAACATCCTCTGCATTGCTGCCTCCTGTATGCTACCCATGATTCTGCCACTGCCACTGCTGCATCTGTATGACAGTTCCCTCTCCATGCTGCTGTTGGTCCTTTCTCCCAGCACTGCATCCGCACTACACCTTCTCTCATCAACCTACATCGTGCTACCCATTGCTTCACTGCAACTCAGTTACTGAGAAGTAAGTAACTGATCTCCCAACTGACCTCCATGTTGGACTTGAAACACCCACTGATGCTGAAGCTCCCTTTGCCGCTGACAAGTGCCCCCTCTCTGACTTCTGAGTTGCTGCAACAACTCTCCTGCATCTTGCCCCGTTGCACACCTCTCTGTGTTGTTCTGCATTGGTGCAACACTCCCGTGCCTCTAGCACTGCTGCAGGATGCAGCATGCTAGCTGTGCGCTGTCTCGGGACTCCTGCACTGTAGCTCTCTCTGCCGCTCCATCCGCATCTGTCTCTACCTGACTTAGCAAGTCCTGCTACTCCTCGTCGGGGCTCCTGTAGCAAGGTCTAATCCAAGAGGCTAGGTAACTCGAGGATCCTACCCCTCATTGCTTGTAGTCCGCCTAACTACAGTTCAATGTCTCCCCACTTCTGCTCAAGTGGTGTGTGTGCACTCATGGCACAGTCATCGTCTGTCAAAACTTCCTTCTCTGCCCGTGTTGATGCTGCCTTAGTCTCGAAAGACTCTTCCTTACTCTTCTTCCTTGGGCACTGGGTCGCATAGTGACCCATCTCCCCATAGTGGAAGCACATGATCTTGGAGAGATCTTTCTTCTTCCACTTCTCTTGCTTTCCCTCAAATGCTAGGGCCACATCCTCCTCCTCCTGTTGAACCTTGATCTCTTTGTTGCTGCTACCTGTCTTTGACTGCCGTTTGATCTTTTCCTGGCGAAGAGTTGCCCACATCTCGTCCCAAGGTAGGAGAGTCCTTCTGCCCATGATACTTTGGACAAACACTTCCCAATCTTCTGAGACGGCATTCAGGGCTATCCTCACCATAAGCTCCTGATTCGGTGTCGCTCCTATAGCAGTCAACTGGTCTCGGATCTCATTCAGTCCTCCGAGGAAGGTGTTAATCGATTGACCCTTCTTCATTTGATACGACCTCATCTGGTTCTTGAGTAACATTCTTCTTTGCACAGAAGTATGCTGGTATAGGTTCTTGAGTGCCTTCCACATCTCAACTGCTGTTTCCTTCTCGGCTATATGTGGTACCACATGATCCTTGACCTTGTCAAGGATAATGCACTTGGCCCTCGCCATCGCCTCTTCGTACTTGTCGTTATCATTGGGGTCGACTAGGATAGCTATAACCTTCAAGGCGAAGTTCTTGACACGATTCCTGTCAAGCACTGATAAGATTCTGGCCTTCCAAATTGCGAAGTTCGATGCTCCGTCCAGTCTATCCAGGTCTCTTACCCCGCGAAGTGCCATGACGCTCCTCTACTTCCCTCCTGGAAGTTCTTTGTTCGACTCCTCTGAGACTCTACTTCTCGTTTGGAAGTTCTCTTTTGGACTCCATCTGAGTCCTGATTTCCCTCCTGGAAATCTTTCTGTTGCTTGTCGAGATGCTCCTTACTCTGATCGTCTTGTGCAACTGCACTGCTGATCCAGGTTCCTCGGCTAGAAACCCTCGGTAACAACTCCTCTAGCCCTGCTCTTTCAGGGACTGTTCTAACTACAGTACCTCACCAGCTCCACTCTGCAATATTTCTGCAGCCTTCTAGACTCCAGCAACTGCCTCTTTGTGAACTGTGTCAGCCCCTCTCTGCCTCACGCTGGCTCTGCGTCACCCCAGATGGGTTTGCGTCAGCCTTGGGATGCCTCGCGTTAGCCCTGTGGCCCTCTGTGTCAATAACGCTGGCCTCTCTGAGGCTCTGTGCATCTCCCAGCTTCTTCTGCATGGCTCTGCGTCACACTTCTTGGCTTTTACGCTGCTAGAAAGAACTTCTGTCACCTCGGGACCACTATTTTCTGCTGCTATTGCTCCGCTCGGATGATGTCTTTTAGTCTTCCTATGATCTGCAATCATGCTCTGATACCATGTTGAAGTTTCTAAGTTTACTTAATTTAGAAACCATTCATGCACTTTTTCTGATTTATTCCTACCTACTTGTTATTTTTCTTTAACAAGTTATTTACAGAGTAAAAACTGAAAATAAACACCAGTGCATGCTCAACCAATCTTGCACGAAGTGGGGACGAAACGGGGACCTTTTTTGGAAGCGGGGATGCGGAAGTGTCATTTTCCAAAAATCTAGGAAGCGAAGCGTCTGCTATATATAATATATATATTATATATTTATATTTTTTTGCAGTTATACTCAAAACAAACATCCCAAATACCAAATTAGTTGTAGAAGACATGAAAACATGCATTTTTTTGCATAAATCAAGATAGATATGGCATCCATGATTCCATTGTAGTTTCTAGTATGTACATCAATGATTAATTATTCGAACATCAACCATCTATGTTCTAGCGATTACAAACATACATCAAATTTTTAAGCATGTTATAAAACATAAAACATTTAAGCATATTATAAAACATAAAACATAGAGCATATTATGATTTATCTAGCAAGTGAGCAACTGTCAACATTTGTCATGTCCAAAATTCAAATAATAATGTTTACAAAATATGTCACTTGGTCATTGCCAAGACAAAAAAGGTTCAAATTCACAAGCCTACAAGTCTAATGATTAATCTATGACAAAAGTAGTAAATTGTGAATATATCTACTAATCTCTCCTCCTTCCACCACGAAGAGGATGTGGCGGTGGGCCTCCACATGGTGGCAATGAAGAAGATGGTGCCTGTGGAGTTGTGGCACTGAAACTGATGAAGATGAACCCCCTGCTGTTGGTGTTGAACCATGGAACCTAGGAACCAAGGGACCAGATGGGGGTGGCATCTCAACACGATCATCATCATCTTGGAATCGCTCAAAAAATTCATACAAAAAAAAAAACACTAGTTAACAAAAAAAATTAAAAACATGAATTAGAGAAATGCTTTATAAGGAAAATTGATACCACAATGGACATACCTAGATAAGAGCATCCTCTAATTGCTCTAATCGCAACACTCCATCCTCCAAATTGGGCTACTCTGGATTCCTGTCCCAAACCTTTAGGTCTTTATTATTATTTGCATCATCACAGTAATGGGACAACAATCGCAAGTTGTAATGAACATAAACCAAGCTCTCTGCCCTGTCTAAACTCAACCTGTTCCTTTTAGCATTGTGGATGAAAGAATAAGAGCTCCAACACCTCTCTGTAGAAGAAGTGTTTACCATCTGTGATAGCATCCGCAATGCTGAAGTCTGTAGAAGTGGAGTAGCCCCTCCATGCATGTTCCACCACTCAAGAGAAGATAAATTGTCTCGATCTCTAATTGCATGCATGCTCCCAAATGGACTACTGTTAAGTGTATAGTTGCTCAATTGTCTTCGTACCATGGCAGCCTCCTCCTCATCAGAGACTAATTTACTCAATGCAATCATATATTTTTTGTGAACCTCTTGATCTTGATGTGGTTTTCTCCTGCTTCCCCCCCCCCCAGGTGCTAGTGTTGAAAGCCGTGATGGATGCAAGTATTTAGGTGTCAAAACATATGCTAATGCATGCATGCAATGGAACATTTAGCATTTCCCATTGGTTTTCCACCTCTGCACGAATATAATTGTACAAGGTGATATCTCTTGGCTCAACAATGTCTTTAATCTGCCCCAATATGCTATCCATTTGCTCATACACCTCGCCAATTATTGGTCGATTTGAATCTCCAAACTTGATCATGTAATAAATTGGTTTGGTGAATTGCAAAACATACTTAACCTATGACAAAAAGTACATGTCAATAATAGTGTCCTTGGCTGCATTAGCACCATCTCTATTAGTGTTAATTTCATCCCATGTTTCAGCACACACCATATTAGTTAAAGCTTGTCTCACCTTCACTAGCCACCTAAAGGTGAGGTAATAATTGGCAAATCTTGTCTTTTCAAGTTTAAGCAACTGCAACTTGGAGTAAGTGCCATAGAAGTAGTTTACCCTTGTATGCCCTGTGATGAATTTAATGAGTTGCTTTCCTCTCCTGTAAAGCTCATTAATCCACCCACATTCTTTATGCTTCACAATATCATGCATCAAAAGAATGTGTGAACCAGGCACCCATACCAAAAGATGTGTGGATGAGTACGCTCAATAATTTTTCTTGCTGCCTTACAATTTGTTGCATTATCTGTGATCACTTGAACCACATGATTCGGACTAACATCTTTGATTGATTGCAATAGGGGATTTGCAATGTTTTGGGAAGATGCACTGATGGAGGAGGAGTCATGACATGTAATAAATATTGCACCACTAGCAGAAACACCAAGAACATTTATCAAATGTTGGTTCCTAATATTTGTCCCCCCATCTGATACAATGGATACCCCACAATCTACCCACTCATTTGTAAAATGTGTCAAAGCTCTTTGAACCTTTGCTTTTTCTCTTTCTAATAACACTGTTCTAGCTTTCTCATAGTTGGGGGACTTGTATCCTTTTGGGGCTTCATTGATGGCATTTACCATTTCATGCCAATAGGGAGAGCGAAACACATTGAATGGTACACCGCAAGCACAAAGAAATCGGACTATCTTTCCATCCACATCATCCCTCCCAACAACATTAAGGAAATCCACTATTGTTCTTTTACCTCCAGAGCTTCCAGAAATACCATGAGGAGATGAGCTACCAAATCTAGAGGTTGCACTTGATTCAGAATGAGTTTTTTGTTTCTTGCTTTTTTGTTGTGCAACCACCTCTATTTGGATGTATTTTCTTCTTTGTTTAGATGAAACGTTTGGGCAAATTTGTATCCCCACAACACCCTTTTTATCATCACTGTCCATCACCCCACAAAGATGCCTCCTCACACGGGTATATGAACCACTAAATGGTTTTCCTCCATGACAACCATGAGGGCACAAAATTTTGTAGCTTCCACCACCCTTTCGCCCTTCAAGTTTGGTCACCTAGTTCCTCAAGGGTGTTAATGCAGCTTTCCCCTCTAGTGTTTCAGTTTCCCCTTCAGGTTCAACTTCATCCCCTTCCTCTTCAAACCCTTTCTCCTGATCATACATTTGGTCACTCATATTGGGACCACTGTCCTCTTGTGCTTTTTCCCTTCTATTCCTACTCCCCCTTGCCATCATTAAAACCAAAAGTGGAATGATACATAGAAGCCAAAAGAACACCATCTTGGAATATGGATATAGGTGGTGGACAACTTGCAATTAAATGAGCAAGTAGAAACAATGGGAAAGAGTAGGAGAGGGAGGAGAAAATACAAAAAAAATGTCAAAAAAAACAAGGAGTTTGGGGTTGCACTTACCTCTTTAGCTCTTGTAGATGAAGTCCTCCAAGCTCCTACTCCAAGCTCCTCCTCCTTCTTCTAGCTCCTCCTCCTTCACTCCTCCAAGCTCTCCTCTCTTCTCTTCTCCTATCCTGTTCTCTCCTCTTCTCCAACTCTCATAAACTCAAAGTGAGAAAATGAGAGATGACTGGGGGCTTAAATCCCTTCGTTCCTCACCCTAATCCATGGTGGACCCACCCCCAACAAGTCAAAAAAAAAAAAAAAATTAAAAAAACAACGTTTTTTTGGCTGCATGGCGGAAATGGAGGAAGCGTGTACGAAATCATACGCGATCTGTACGTTTCGTACTCCGAAGCGTGGCGCTTCGTATGGCTGAAGCGTCGTACAAAGCCCAAAACGCGTTTCAGTCACACGCTTTCGGAATTTCCAGGAAACATGTTTATCAGTCCGAAACGCGTTTCGTACGACGCTTCCCCCACGCATCTGTATGGATCACAGTTCGGGGTTTAGATCTGGGGGGGGGCATTTCCTACAACACTGTGCTCAACATATTACAGATCAACAACTAATAGAAACAAGAACAAACACACCACATGACACCATTATTTTTGGACCAATGTCCCCGGAAAAACCCAATGTGGGAAAACTGGTGCAGCTATCTGAGGGTTTTCTTATTAAGCAATATCACAGTACAATATGGGTGCCAAAACTGGCCTACCCAATAGAGAATTTCCTTAGCAGCTATAACTCACAGTTTGAGAGAAATCTCCTAGCTAAAACCCCGAAAAATCCTTTTGGCAGCTCCTCAACACAAAACTGCTCTGCAACCCCAGCGTCTGCCCAATCTGGACTGCGTCAACCCCTCTCTGTCTCACGTTGGCCCTGCATCAGCCTTTCTTGGGCTGCGTTAGCCCCAAGAGGCCCTGCGTCAGCACTGGGAGCCTTTGCGTCAGTTGCGCTGGCCCCTCTGGTGCTTTGCGCAACACTTGGCTGCCTCCGCGTGGCCCAGCGTGAGCCCTTGCTGGTTTTGTGTCACCCTCCTTGGCTGCTGCGCTGCTCTCCCGACACAATCTTTGCCTTCTCTGTTTCTCTGTACTCAATGCCCCTCAGCTGCTCTCCCGATCACTGATTCTATCTCTCTTAGCAAATCCTGCTCTAGAGAATAGAGTGACTGATCACTTTGGTGTACTCTCCAAGTGACCCTCAAGCCTCCTATTATACTTTTCCTGTTGACATTTCAACAGCCGAGATTAAGTCCTTAATCAACGGTTAAGATTAGATCTGGCTTGATCCATGTCTTTTGGACCATTCTAACACAATGTTGTTAAAAGCGCGATCGGGATTAAATCGGCGCAGGGAATGAATCGGAAAAAATCGGAAAAATCGGGAAAAAATCGGAAAAAATCGGGAAAAAATCGTTTGGTACAAAAATATTCACTTTTTTTCATTTTTTTTCAAAACTCATTATAAATCGCGTTGCCCCGACTATCAGCGATTTTTTTGAAAAAATCGGGAAAAAAGCGGGATTTTTTGAAAAAATCAGGAAAAAATCGGGAAAAAATCGACAAAAAAAATATATGCGATTTTTTCGAATAAAAATCGCGATTAAATCGCCGTCCTGAAAAAAGCGCGATTTTTTCATTAAATCGCGATTTTATCGCACTTTTCACAACACTGTTCTAACATAGATTCATATTAATACACATTAATATTTTATTTTCCCTAAGTTTAGACTTAGGGATTCCATTAAAAATATTAATTATTTTAATATCTCCTGATCTGTTTAGAATCTTCCCAAACCCTTTCTGGGTATTGGAAATCTCATATGCCCCAACCTCTCCACCAGATTTCGTGTTTAGAACACATTCGATGCTACCCCAAATCAATAGATCAACAACAAAAGATCAATGCAGAGGCAGGAGAGGCAGACGCACGGCCTTTCAGGCAAACATAGAGGCAGCAGGAGACTGCGTAGTCACTAGAGGGCCTGCATGGGTGACGCAAAGAGGCCTAGGGTTGACGTAGACAAGCAGAGGCTGACACAGAGTGTCTGGGAGCTACATAGAGGTCAGCCAGGCTGATGCTGGGATTGGGAGAAGTGTTGAAGATTTTTTCTCTCTGTTGGGTAAGCCAGTTTGGCACCCTGTTGTACTGAAGAATTGCTGAATAATAAAATCCTCCCTTGTTGCACCAGTTTTCCCACATTGGGTTTTTTCGGGGACTGTTGTCCAAGACTCCAAAATATCCATGTCAATGTGTTGATTCTTGTGCATGTGTTTGTTTCCGTATTATGGTGTGATATTTGCTGCAGAATTTATTTTAATGTTTATTGAAGGAATTTCATAAATAACTTATTGGAAATAAGTAGGTAAAGTAAATCAGATGTTGCAGTGATAGAATTTTCACAAAAGGAAAAAGGATGTCAGCTTTTGCAATTTTGTTGTGATGTGCATCATTCATTATTCATGGCATTGTTATAAATTGAGTCTGCCATAGTGTTCTCATTATAATTTCATTTATACCTTGATTTCACAACTTGCAGGGCATTATTACCAAAACTGATGTTGAAGGAATTGGAAAAATCTGTAAAATTACTCTCAATTTTTGGAAACTGCCCAAGCTAAAGTCAGTTGGGGTCCTTTGGCAAAAAACCCAGATCGCAGATTTTTAAAATTTTGTGCTGTTTGTCCGCAATAGGCAACTGAAATTCACTTCTTGGGGCCACCTGCGAAAATCAGTTTGCATAATGATTGATTTACATTTTAACATTTTCTCCATGTATCAATTTCGCTAATAAGAGCATTGTACATGATTGTATCAAATTCCGTAATTGTGATCTCTGTAAATGATGCTTTCACAATTGTACAATATAATTCTAGCCACAAGCTTCTCCAATTGTCTAAATAGCACTTTGAAAGATTATACTCATTCGATAGTGACTAGAATTAATTGCAATTGGACCATTTTCATTTGTTCATTCATCCAAGGGTCTTCTTCTATTAAAACTCCAAGTGCATACCCCTGCTCTAATGAGTTCACAATGGTAGCCTTTGAAATTTTATTCATAAGATCAAATTTAATCATATCATCAAATAGCTTGAAAGCATTCAATATTTGTCCTTCCTTATAACGCCCTTGAATAAGTGCAGTATAAGAAAAATTGTCAGGTGTAATTTCCTTCTGTAGCCTGTCACCATGCAACTTGAAAGCATCATGGAGCCTTTCTCCCTTACAGTAATCATTAATTTGAGTCGTGTAAGTGGCATTATTAAGTGCTAGTCCCTTGTCCAACATTTGCTTTGATACCCTGTTGACCCTCTTGCCTCTACTTCATTTTTTGAAAGGTGAACTCAGACCATGACATCATATACAATATACATATATACCTAATGAAATATCTCACATTTAGGCAACAACTATAATAAAGACATTTATATCATCCTTTACACCCAATGGTATTCAACATGTTGTGTAAGCTCTTGTGAACTCCTCCTCCCAATGTCTTGTATGAGCACTGCCTCGGTGGAGTATGGCTATTGACTTATGGAATTTCTATGTTTGAATTCCAAGGTTGCAAAACAACTTGTGAACTGGGCCTTGAGCCTTGATACTTTTAAATGAACTTTTTTGCATGAAACCTGAGAGCGCAAGGATTGTTTTTGGAAACTTAATTTTCAGAAATTTTAGTCCCAGACTCCTCTCCTGAAATCCGCAAAACCTGTAAATGGTTTGTGCTGATTTCGAGTGATGAGAAAGCCATCCAAGTGGTGTGAGTGGCTCTTGTTGAAGAAAGTGTAACTAGGTTTGGTCTTCATAATGACATGATCTTTGTAGATGATGAAATAAAAGAAATAAAATTATTTTTGTATGCCTTGCTACATGGGTTTCAGGAGCAAGAGGTTTATTTGTTAGTGGCTCCCATTGAGAGCCTTAGGATTTATTATTGAGTCAAAGAGTCAATGTCATGTATGAAGAGCTCTTCTTGAGCCTATGTTTAATAGATACAAGTCTATAGAATTGTCTAGAAGCCCTCCAAAGAGAAGCACAATCCCTCTTGAAGAAGTAAGCCTCCAAACAATAACAAAGAAAGTCAAGTTGGACCACATATGGAGACACACCTGTTCAGCATGACAAGTCGACTTATTTATGATGGGAAACCACTATATATATGCGACTAGGGTCACCACAGAAAGACAAATTTTGGACAGGAATCTCTGTGGTTTTCGGATGGGTACAAAGATGAAATCTCGACCTCCCTGCAGTCTTGAAGATCTCTGTCTCAGCATACAAAACATAGTCACAGTCTCGAGTTATGTGTGATATGGAGGATCTAGATGATCTCACAGTGATACCCTCTCGGCATACACTCTAGACACAGTCACAATCTCAGTGTAGTTGTGGTGAGGAGGATCTTGATGTGGCATACATCCTAAACACAGTCATGACCTCAGCATTGTTGTAATCATGATCTCAGTCATGATCTAGATGAAGACGTAAGTTACAAGGTCAAGATTATGATGAATACCTTGGTACAACTCTCATTCATATATATATATATATATATATATATATATATATATTTATATCTGTATGGAGATCTCATTGTTGTGATGAAGATCTCGGTGAAGGTGCAACAATGGTGCAACAGTGATGAAGATCTTTGTGAAGGTGTATAAATGGCGCAACAATGATGAAGATCTCGGTGAAGGTGCAGCGAGGATGCAACAATAATAAAGATTTCGCTGGTGTAGTAGTGAAGGGCTCTATGTTGCAGCAGTGATAACTTCAGTAGCAGCAATAATGATCTCAGCAATGACAAAGAAGAGGATTGGTGTCTTGGTCTTGGAGTGGCTAAATAGGTCAAGGGTCATGGTCTTGGTATTTGTCAATTGGAATCTCTATAAGAAGAATTTTGTGCGGGTTTTTCTCTCAAAGAGTGAGAGGTTTTGGCCTTGGCAGAAAGCCAACATCTTCTGTTCTTGCCTTTTTTGTTTTGGTAACTATTTGATGAACTAAGAAGGCACACTCTAATATTAACAAGAAGAGATTGTGCTAATAAGGAAAATTAAAAGTACCTCACAAATAGTTATCATGGCGAGAAGAATCTTATTAACTTAATTTGCCTTAGATTTTTCAACAACTCTCTAGTAGACTGTGTGTACCCACTGTGAGAAATATGTTGTTGATAACAATCCTCCCACTCCATCTGTGATAAATCCTCTCCAAATCAGAAAATCAATTCCTGAAAGCCCTAACTCTTTGGTACTTCAAGCCCAAAACAACCCTGCTTCAAGGCCTGCACATGCATTTCCCAGTAAGCTCCATGTATTGCCAGAAAATGGGAAATCTGACCCTCAAAAAAGTCTCAACTCTAGCCCTACAAATTGTCGCCAAAGCTGTGGCTCGAAGATGGAAAATCCACCTGCAATTTCCCGGGTCACCAAAATCACTCTAGCTGTCCCAAACTCTACTACTCAAACTGCCTCTACGCCCTAGTAGTACACAACGTTGGAAATTCTACTGCAAATATGGCTCTATGTAAGCCCTGAGTGGACTCCCCAAAATCCCAGCTAGGGAGACACTTGTAGTTCTCTGAAACCGGGTGGAATTTCACTTGAAATTCCCGTGCTCAACAACACTTCAATCCCTTTCGCTAAAAAACTCCAAGAGAGGTTGAATTTGTAAATGTAATGGTCAAAAGATGAGGGAAAATGTCTCTCCTTTGCCTTTTTATACTTATGTCCATGTGTGCTCCCTTGGTGGCCCCCACTTTCCACTAATTCGCACTCCTTCCTTCAAGGGGTGCGTATTGCCTCCCTTTCCTTGGGCGTGGGACCCATTCATCACTTTTCCTAAGTCAAAATTCACCAAAATTTAGCTCCAATGCCAACATTGCAAAATGGGCTATACTTAGCAAAATATAAGGAACTGGGGATATCACAGTCCTCTCCGGAAAATTTGGTTGTCCTCAAGCAACTGCAATGCTAGGTGCTATAACACTTGCTGTCCCTCCTGTTGCCGCTCGGATTGTACAGGCACTATGACAACGACTTAGGTAGGAGGTTGTCACCCTGATCCCCAACCTCTCTGTTCTAGCTGTCTCCCAACATCAGGCTATGGGGGGTAGACCCTATGGAAATGAGATGATGAAGGACAAGTTGGGAACCAACGAGTCTGGGAGACACAGTTGAGTGGCCTAGCTACTTGGTTAAATTTAGCAAGATTTTAAGGTTTAGATTGAATTTATATTTGAGACCAGTGCCTTATGGAGTCAACATTCTTGCTTGTGAACTAAGACCAAGTGGCTGGATAGACAACTGTTACTTAAATGCTTCACTAACTTATATGAAATGCAAATCCTAAGACCTAGGTGGGATGCAAAGATCTTGGTTATTTTTATGTAAATGCCTAATCTAAGTATGACCTTTCCTTAATTGTTTTGAAGCTAGGCTCCAAGGTAGGTTGTGGGAAGGAGGCCAATAGCAAGCAAGCAAGGGTTTGATTAACGATACCTTTTGTTAGGTTCCTATCTCCCAATACCTTTGGCACTACAGAGACTGTGGCTCTGACGAATGCAAGGTCGCCATGTTAACCATCGAAGAGTTGCTAAGCCCCTTAAGCTAGATGAGAAGAGTTGCCCTAGAAATCTATCAACCCAGCTTATACTTGGAGGTAAGTTATTAGATGCAACTAAACTTAGGATTCAATGCAAGGATGATTGAGTGATCTTGATGTGAGATTGTTTAAGAGTTTAAGTACTTAGTTATTTTTTGAGTTACGTCCACAAGTACTCACTGATGGCAAGTAAAAGACAATCTCATCACCAAGAATATGTGCCAATAAGAAACAAGGGATAGCCACAAAATACAATTGCTATAAGATAAATGCTCTCCAGAATGATATACCAATATAGAGTTCAAAAAATAGATATCCACTTAGCACATGAACTACAAATCAAATGACAATTAGAGCACTTATCCCTTCAGATGATTAGCCAATGATTTTCAATATCAAAGCCCTTAATTAGAAAAACCTTCCAAGATATGCCAATAATGTTCAATGTCAGGTAGATGTTAAACACTTAGATTCTTAGTGCCAATATCCTTATACAATGCTCACTATTCAACAAGGTGCAAGATCTTAGGCTTGTGTTTTAAGTGCTTATGAAAGTGAACAATCTTAGATCTCTAGAGATTAGATAAATCACAAGAAAAACACAGTATCAGATCCAATAGTTTTAATATTAGGGCATCAAACAATAGCAAAAGCACTTTATGTTCCAATTAGATTAAATGAGCAAGAGAAAACCTGTTAAGACAGCAGTAAGCTAACAGTGAATGATAATTAGGACATCAGAGACTACTTAAGATGCCAAGTGAGCTACCTAATTCCGAAATGCCAAAATAGTTCTGAAGTTTTGATTTCTCTTGATTTGGAACAGTGAGCTATCTCTATGCCAAATGCCTTAAACAAGCCCAAATTATTCAAGCAATTTTAAATGCAGATGAAGACGAAATTATGCCACTGTGATTTTCAGATTTCAAATGACAGCATTAAGCTGTCCAATACCAAATATGTCAGACAGTCCCAGAATTCTTACTTCTTTTTGAGTCAAATTAGAATGTTTGAGTTAGAGGTCAGAGAAAAAGAGCTTATACAACTGATGAATTTTCAGACCTTTACAATGCTTATGACAGTCAGCACCAAGCCATGTAATGAGCCCAATAAATGATAAGCCAACTGATGCAATGAATTATTGATCTTCTTAAACAATTTAAGGCTACTTATATGATTGTTTCACCACTGTTATGTATTGTTAATTGACTGAAACAAGACAGTCAGAAGGGTAAGGGCTAGAAAATGCAAACCAGAGAGCCCCAAGGGCTTGGAGACACTTGGCAGATTTGTCAACAAAATTCTTCCCAAAGATGGTCCACCTGCAAAAGCAAATCTTACCCCAAGCTTACTGCAAATGTCAATGATTATCTGAGATTTTTTTTTAAATGATTGTCAAAGTGATGAAGGATGAGAGCAAGGTAGGGCTCAAAGCGGTCAACGAAACAATGGGAGCATTGAAGAAAGTGTAACTAGGTTCGGTATTTACAAATGCAATTTTGATCTTTGTACTTGTCAAGAAAAAGAAATATTATTTTTGTAAATTATAAGAATGAGGTTCTTGCTCATTTCATAGGTCTAGTAAAGTCAAAGAGTCAACGACATGTGTAAAGAGCTCTTCTTGAGCATGAGAAAAATATTTGAGTCATAAACAATGTCAAGTAGCCTTCCAAATGACAAGTGCCATCCTCTCTGTCATGTCGGCTTGGAAATCGAATTAAAACACAGTCATGTTGGCTCAAATAGAAGACAACGGTTCACTGACACGTTGGCTAATTTTGGAGGTCTAACCACTATATATACCCAGTTAGGGTCAGTGTAAAACTGCAGGAAAATTCGGATTCTCTCTGAAATTTTCATATGGTATAGTAAGTACAAAAACTCGTATTGTGAAAATCCCAGAATCTAACACATCAGAAACCCCTACTGCATTTTCTGGTTTACTATCTCCTACTTGTTCTTTGCATTAACAAGTTATTTAAATGCATAAATATTAAAGTAAACACAAATGTAGCCTTCACAAATATACAGATCAACAATTGAAATACACTGAGACAACACAAGGGACATCGTTATTTTTGGACAATCGTCCCCGGAAAAAACCAATGTGGGAAAACCGGTGTAGCATATAGAGGGTTTTATTATTAAGAAGATTCTAAATACAACTAGGGTACTAGAAATGGCTCACCCTTCGGAGATTTTCCTTGGCGGTAGAACCTCTCTCCGGAGATAGATATTCTGGCAAATCAGCAGCTGGATGAACAACCCCATAGTGACTCTGACTGCTCCTTGTGCTGGACAACAAAAGCTGCTCCAAACACTCCTCTGGAACTACGTCACCCTCTCTGGAACTATGTCACCCTGTCCTAGCTAATATGCTCTTAGTCTGTCCCACAGACTTCCTCAGTGTAGCCTCCTCAGCCCAGTGTTAGCCTCTACAGCCCTTTCGCTGTTTGCGTTAGCCTCTGCGGCTTTTTGTCTCAGCTTTTGCGTCCTCTGCGTTTGCCTCTGCAGCTTCTGCGTACTCTGTGTTGGCCTCCTTAGCCTCTGCGTTCGCCATCCTAGGCTCTGCGCTGCCTCTTCCGACTCTTTGTTGCCTCTCTGGTATGTACTCTTCGGCCTCCTACCGAATTTCCCCACTGCAATTGATCACTTTTTCGATTTCCTCAGCAAACCTCGCCTTAGAAAATCGAACTGTCTGATTTCTCTTGGTGTGTCTTCAACTGACCCTCAAGCCTCCTCTTATACTTTTCCTGTTGACGATTCAACGACCGAGATTAAGTCCCTAATCAACGGCTAAGATTAGAGCTGGCTTGATCCTCATTATTTAGAACTTTTTCACCCATTTTATATTAATACACATTAATATTTTAATTTTCCTAAGTTTAGATTTAGGAACCCCATTAAAAATAGTAATTATTTTAATATCTCTTCATTCGGGTCGAATTTCTCTAAACGATTTATGGGTCTTGGATATCTCATGCGCCTTAGCCTCTCCACCAAATTTCATGGCTAGAACACATCCGATGCTACCAAAAATCAACACTCCCTCTTAGCGAGGAATGTGCTCTAGTAATGCTTCACCATAGAAACATCACACTGATCCTCTGCATCGGTCTTTTGTGCTGATGCTTGGCCTGCTGCCCCACATCCACTGCACTGCTGCTTCCTGTACTGCTGCCCATGACACTGCCACTGCCACTGCTACATCTGTACTGCATCTCCCTCTCAACAGGCTGCATCATGCTGCCCATAGCACTGCCACTGCTAATCGCTGCACTGCAACTCAATTACCAAGAAGTAAGTAACTGACTTCACCCAAACACTGACATCTCAGTTAGTTTGGAAGCCTCGTGATGCTAAAGCTACCTCTGCTACTATCCTGTGCTCCCTTTGCCGCCACTGCGTGACTGAAACCTCTTCTGTGCCTCTCTCACCGCTGCAACCTCCACTGGGCTGCTATAGATTTCTGCACATTAGCACTACCTTGCCGCTCCAACACACCTTGCTCCACTTGACACTTGTCATCATGCTATTGTTGTTAAGGGTTCCCGTAGCCGTATGTGATCCAAGAGTTTGGGCACCTCAAGGATCCTGCCTCTGCATGTAGTCCTCTTGACTACAACTCAATGTCTCCCCACCTCTTCTCTAGAGGTGCATGAGCACTCATGGCACAATCGTCATCAGTCTTGACATCCTTCTCCGCCTCTGTTGGAGCTACCTTTGAGTCGGAAGCTTCTCCCTTGCCTTTCTTCCTGGGGCACTGAGATGCATAATGTCCTAGCTCCCCACAGTTGAAGCACTTGACCTTGGAGATATCTTTCTTCTTCCTCTTCTGAACCCCTTGCTATCCCGCAGATGCTAGAGCCGCATCCTTCTCCTCCTCTTTCTTGACTCGATCTCCCTTACCGCTACTCCCTGCCTTGGTCAACCTCCCGATCTCTTCCTATCTAAGAGCTGCCCACATCTACTCCCAACTGGGGGGAGTCGCTCTGCCCAAAATGCTTTGGACAAACATCTCCTAGTCCTTGGAGACTGCATTCAGAGCAGTCCTGACCATAAACTCTGGATCTAGTGTAGACCCCACAGAAGTAAGCTGGTCACGAATTCCTTGCAACCTGAGAAGGAACAAATCTATCTCCTCTCCTTTCTGCATTTGATATGACCTCAGCTGATTCTCTAGTAACATCTTCCGTTGCACAAAAGAGCCCTGGTATAAGGTGGTCAGCGTCTGCCACATCTCCCTAGCTGTGTTCTTCTCAACAATATGTGGTATGGCATGATCCTTGACCCCATCTAGAATCATGCATTTCGCCTTCGCCTCGGCCTCCTCATACTTCTCATTTGCATAAGGGTCAACTAGGACAACTACTGTTTTCAAGGCATAGTCCTTGATGCTATGTTTATCCATGATTGCCAGGATCCTGGTCTTCTAGATGACAAAATTGGAAGCCTCGTCCAATCTGTCTTGATCCCTCAATTCATTTACTGCCATCTCTGCTCCTCTTCTAAACTCCCTCTGAGTCTCGACTTCCCTCTTGGAAATCCTCTTGCTAACTATCGAATTACTCCTCTCTAATCCTCCTTTGCTTCTACAACTCAGATCTGGATTTCTTGGCTAGAAATCCTTCGGGGTAGTGCTTCCCTCTACCTTGGTTCCGTTTCCTTAGACACTGTTCTGCATAGACAGAAATAACGTCCCACCAGCTCCTCAAATCACAATCTTCACAACTCCCTTAGCCCTGACAACTGAAGAATTTGAGCCCTTCTGGCTCTACGCAATCACAGTGTGAGTTGGATCAGCTCCTCCTGGCCATAACATCAATCCTTCCTGGCTGAGAAAAATGACTGGGCACTGCGTAGGCCTGATCTACCCCCCTTTTGTCTTTGCGCTGGCCTGGACTGCTGACACAGCTACTGCGTGGGCTCCTCCCAGCTACTGCGTCTTCCCTTACTGGCTCCAGAATGCTAACGCAGGCACTGCGTCACTTTCTCTGCACTGCGTCACTCTTCCTTCTGCATCTTTGGCTCTAGAATAATGCTGTCTCTCGAGACAACTGCTTCTCTATTGCAAATCCTCGGATTTCTTCTACTGGTGTCTTCAGTCCTCCTTGATCTACAATCGCTCTGATACTGTGTGAAAATTCTTGAATCTAACACATCAGAAACCCCTACTGCATTTTCTGGCTTACTATCTCCTACTTGTTCTTTGCATTAACAAGTTATTTAAATACATAAATATCGAAGTAAACACAAATACAACCTTCACAAATATACAGATCAACAACTGAAATAAATTGAGACAACACAAGGGACATCGTTATTTTTGGACAATCGTTCCCGGAAAAAACCAATGCCGGAAAACCGGTGTAGCATATAGAGGGTTTTATTATTAAGAAGATTTTGAATACAACTAGGGTGCCAGAAATGGCTCACCCTTCAGAGAATTTCCTTGGCAGTAGAACCTCTCTCCAGAGATGGATGTTCCGGCAAATCAGTAGCTGGATGAAGAACCCCACAGTGACTTTGATTGCTCCTTGTGCTGGACAGTGAAAGCTGCTCCAAGCACTCCTTTGGAACTGAGTCACCCACTCCTGGCTAATCTGCTCTCAGTCTACCCCATAGATTTCCTTAGCGTAGCCTCTTCAGCCCATCGTCAGCCTCTACAACCCTCTGTGCTGTCTGCGTCAACGTATGCAGCTTTCTGTCTCAACTTTTGTGTCCTCTGCATCTGCCTTTGCAGCTTCTGTATCCTCTGCGCTGGCCTCCTTAGCTTCCATGTCAACCCTCCTAGGCTCTGCGCTGCCGCTTCCGGCTCTTTGATACCTCTTTGATATGTATTTTTCAGCCTCTTGCCGAATTGCCCCTCATTGCAACTGATCACTTGTCTGATTTCCCCAGAAAATCGAACTGACTGATTTCTCTTGGTGTGTCTCCAACTGACCCTCAAGCCTCTTATACTTTTGCTGTTGACGATTCAAAGACCGAGATTAGTTCCCTAATCAATGGCTAAGATTAGATCTGGCTTGATCCTCGTTATTTAGAACTTTCTCACCCATTTTATATTAATACACATTAATATTTTAATTTTCCTAAGTTTAGACTTAGGAACCCCATTAAAAATATTAATTATTTTAATATCTCTTCATCCGGGTGGAATTTCTCCAAACGATTTCTAGGTCTTGGATATCTCATGTGCCTTAGCCTCTCCACCAAATTTCATGGCTAGAGCACATCTGATGCTACCAAAAATCAACACGAATATCTCAGTGGACAATGTAACCTTCTTGGTGATTTCAGTCTTAGCTTAAATATGATAATAAAGCTCTCGGTGCAAGGAGAACGCAGTCACAAGGTCTTACCATAGGAAGAAGACAATCATGATCTCAGTAATGAAGATGATCTCAGATCACACAGTAGTACACACAACCTCAACATAATCATGGTAAAATGATGTCATAGTAATGATATCATTGTCTCGGAAGATTGAATGGAGTCACTGTCTTGACAAGAAGGATTACACTGATCTCATTGTGACAAGAGGAAGCTCGGTGATCACACAATAATGCTTTCTTGGCATACTGAACTCAATCATGATCTCGGTCTTTGGAAAGAAGCTGCAAGGATACAACAAAGGGGCAACAATGGTGTGCAACAATGATTTCCTTAGTGAAGCAACAGTGATGATGAAGAACTCAACAGTGACAAAGGAGAGGATTGGTGTCTTGGTCTTAGATTGGCATCATAGGTCGAGGGTCATGGTCTTGGTACTCGTCAATTAGAATCTTTATAAGAAGAATTATGTGCAGGTTTTCCTCTCCAAGAGGGAGAGGTTTTGGCCCTGATAGAAATACAACATCGTTTGTTCTTGTCTCTTTGTTTTGGTAGCTATTTGATGAATTAATGAAGACACACTCTAATAATAATAAGTGAAGATTGGAATAAGAAGAAAAATTGAAAAACACGCTATGCAAAACCCAAGTGAAATCTCTCGGACCCAAATGAGGGAATGGCCCAAAATAGGAAGTGCGTACCATCCAAAAAAGTCTGCTATCTCTCTGAATACTGCTCGGAATGCCTTGAAATGTTAACCCCAGACTCGTCTCCTAAAACCCACAAAAACCCGGAAATGGTTTGGGTTGATTCCAAGTGATGAGAAAGCCTTCCAAGTGGTTCGAGTGGCTCTCTAGCACACTGTGTGTGCCCCCTTATGAGAAATCTGTTGCTGATAACAATCCTCCCATTCCGACTGTGATAAATCCTCTCCAAATCAGAAAATCATCTCTTGGAAGGCCCAACTCTTTGGTACTTAAAGTCCCCAACAACCTTGCTGCAAGGCTTCGCAGGCATTGCCCAGTGAGCTCCACGCACTGCCAAAAAATAAGAAATTTGACCGTCAGAAAAGTCTCAATTCCAGCCTTGCAAATTGTCACCAAAGCTCTGACTCCAAGATGGAAAATCCACCTACAATATCCCGGCTCACCAAAATAGCTCTAGCTGTTCCAAACTCTACTACTCGAACTGCTTCTGCGCCCTGGTAGTATGCACCACTTGAAATTCTGTTGCAAATATGCCTCTTAGGAAGCCCGGAGTGGATTCCCCAAAATCCCAGCTAGGGAGACACTAGTAGTTCTCCGAAACTAGGGTGGAATTTCGCTTGAAATTTCTGTGCTCAACAAGACTTCAATCTCTTGCACTGAACAGCTCCAAGAGAGGTCAAATTTCTGAATATAATGGTCAAAAGATGAGGGAAAATGTCTCCCCTTTTCCTTTTTATACTTCTATGCTTGTGTGCTCCCTTGGTGGCCCCCACTTTCCACTAATTCGCATTCCTTCTCTCAAGGGGTGTATATTGCCTCCCTTTTCTTGAGCTTGGGACCCATTCATCACTTTTACTGAGTCAAAATTCTCAAAAATTTGCCTCCAATGCCAAAATTGCAAAATGGGCTACACTTAGCAAAATTTAAGGAATTGGGGATATCACACTTTGTTTCATCTTCCTTAACAGGCTTTGACAATTGCAAATATGAAATTGCACTTCTAGCTACAATAGAGGCATATACAAGATTTCAATCTGATATAGCTGTAATGTTTGCCTTCGACTATAGACTTTATGTTTCAACCCTACATTATATATGTATGAACTGCAAATCTATCATGATTAGCTTTAATGAACTTGTGAATTGTTCGCAGAGATATGGAAATTAAGGTTTGACTGATTATATGGAAACAAACAGGGTATTGAACCTTTGAATTAACAACAAAACTTCTAGCTGGAACCTCTGTATAAAGCTAACACCATGCTCACTGGACCAAGTGCTTGCGCACAGGGAAAATAGTTTGACTAGATCTTTGACCTAAGAGTCATGCTGCTTTATGAGGACCTGGGCGTGAATGCAACAACCCACAACCATCTTGGGCTTTCTGTCTTCAAAATCCATGTGCTCGATCTGCACCAAGACTCCTAGGAGTATGATAGAGAATGAACACCTGATCTGAAACTGAACTGTGTGAGTAGGAATTAAACTGTGTAAGCAGGATACCTTCAATTGACACAAGAACTCTAGATCTACTGAAGATACCTTTGACATCAATACTAAGTTCTAACTCTGCAAACAATCTCCTCCTTTGGCATTGATGGCAACATTGAAGATCCTCCTTTTTCTTAGAATCTTTTCTCCTTACTGAAATGGATTTATTGTCTGACAGATGTTTGTTCTACGATGTGCACTTTTCATTGTTGCTGTCGGTTTTGGGTCAGAAAATCCCCCCCTAAAGTTTTCATGCTTTGTTGCGTAGTCCTATCCACCTTCATGAGAATATAGTTTTGTTTTTCTATGTATTGTTCACTTGACTATAATTTGGATTTAATTTCTTTCAATCCTTGGAAACTATGAGGAATTTATTTTGCCCCTTTTAACTGCAACGCAAATTGTCACTTTATAACTTGTCTTTGATTTGTGTTCTCTCTCAGACTGTGCGTGATCTTTTCCTCTTCTTGAGATCACTTGTTTCTGCATAGATCTTGATAGTCTTGTCTTTAAAGTTTAAAGTTAAACATATGCTCCAAAGCTGCCCTCTTTGATACCACAGTTAGATGCACAACCATATCCATGAGAGGAACATACGTGCGGAGAATGTATAATTAATTAATGAAGAAGCCGTTGAGTACATAAGTTGTTTTTATGGACTCAGGGAAATGTTACTCATCTACCTCCTCAACTAGGCTATAGTTAATGTGGGTCATTAGCATTTATTGTGACCCTTTAATTGAGTACTCCCAACAACACTTACCTCACCCTAACAAAAGTTTATTCTTCTTGCCTTATTAACTATATCCCCATTTACTGGAAATTTTAAAATTTTCATTTTCGTACGTCAATTATCTTTTAAGGCTATTAGGATGGTGATCCTACTCAAAGTTTTGATGTCTTAACCCTTGTGTCTACATCAAATTGGCTTGTAAATTTGGCATCAAGTAATGTTGATGACAAAATTTTCCATTGAATTAGACTCTGACTAAATCTATTTCATAACTGCTGTAGGGTCTCTACTGAGCAGATTGATTAGTTTAGTAACCAACACTAGTCTGTCAAACTGTGATGTCTTTGGGAAACTATCAATATTTTTAGAAATCATTTACTACCAGTTCAAAGATGATATATTCTCTTTCTTTTTGGAATCCATGCTAACTTATTTAAATGGTGGAGATTGCATCAACTTTAGATCTAGTGGGTAATTTGACTTGGTTCCATTGTATATACGCTTCCATTTTTTGTTTTACCAATTTACTTATTTTCTGTGAATATATGATGTATTTTTCATTTTTTTTTTTGTCTTGCAAACATCTTGATGTAGTTTGATGATGATGAGCCATTTGTGTATTGTAGAAAATAAAATGCTAATGTAGCAGATAGCTGCTCTTTTTCCTTGTAAACTTTTCTTTCTTATTGTTTTGGTAATCATCGTCTTTCTCATGCTGTAGTTATCTCTGGGGGATTAGATTCAAAAGTTGTAGCATGGGACTTTTCAAGAGGAAGGCAGCAAATGGTTATAGACGCTGGTATGTGATCAAGTTTTTATTTTAACTGTTCTAATTGATTGTCTGATTTCTAAGATCTAAGTAATTGGTTCTTTTTCTGTCAGGCTCCAGGAAGTCTTGAAAAGTGAAACCTGATGTTTTTTATGGGCAACTATATGAACAAATAATAATATCTTACAATCAACAAGATATTATATTTTTTCTGTTCTGCTACTTTAATCCTTTAAACCACATAACTTGCCAACTTGGTTCTAAGAATCAGTGTTTGGAATAAACATAAACACAAAACTTGGACATAGAGAAACAGTCTAGGCTCTATATTCTTAACTTGAAAACATCTTTATCCTTTCCATCAATCTTTACAATCCTTCATTCCGTAACTTATAAATTGTTCGTAACAGTTAGTACATTTATGGAAGTAAATATGCATGATCAGAATGTAATGCAAATTGTCAGATTACTAAGATAACTTGTGAGTTGTACAAGGAGATAATTTAATTGGTGTTCGGCACATGACCGAGAAAAATGTCTTCAAGACTATCGAATAGAATCAGAAGTCAACAGACTATGAAAACATGTGCAGAACACTCCTAGACGCTAAAAAGTTGACAAAAAATGAGAGATACAAATATCAATAAAAGAGAGCTTACATTGAAAAAAATGGCTTCAATATGGGAGCTGGTCCACGTAGTCCAATTTCAGACAGGTAAGGGATAGGGTGTACATGAGATTAGACAAGGTGTATTGTGCTTTGGACAGCATCTCTTTTTCTAGTTCTTCAAATCCAGTTGATGTGCCAATTGAGGCTACTGGTTGGGCCTTTTATGCATCCAAACTTCCATCTCGGTTGGGCAGGTGGTGGATTCAGGGCCCTCATCATTGTACAAGTTGAATGATGCTCACTTGTAATCATTTGGACTTTCATGCTCTTGTTCGCAGAATTTGGAACCTTGTCCCTCGACCTAGTGGGGAGAAAGGCTAGTTTTTGTGGTGGGAGGCTGCTCTTTAGAGAACTGACAAGTTCATGACAGGTTGGTCTAAGCAGGAGTTTCGGAAGTCCAGGAAGAAATTGGAGGAGGTCTGTATCTTGGTGTAGTATTTGCATATCACTATTCTTCGAGGATGTAACTCATTTGGAGTTAGTGGTTTGTAGAGAGGACGAAATCATAGCTAGGAGGGCATTGGTTCATGCTCATTTTCCATGGATTTAGAAACGGAATGAGGGATCCAAGCTCTTCTTTATTTTTTTTAAGAAGAAAGTGGTTGTTGATAGGGTGCTTGGCCTTCTTAGAGCTGATATTTAACATGCGGCTGACTAGGCAACGATTCAAGGAATGTTTGTTAATCATTTTCAGAATATTTTTTCTCCTTACCCTCTGTTGGATTCAAGTGTGGTTGTCCGGAATGCTTGGTATAGAGTGTGTTGATGTTTGTAGATCCAGACACAAACTTCCCCACAAGTCTAGTATTGGATGTGTGGAAGTTGTCAAAAAAGATCATGTTACCCACCAAAATGGGTAAACCTACAAGAGAAAACTTTTCTCCTATTATTGACAGCCAGCCAGGCAGCCACATAGCCAGCAGCCCCTGACAGCCACCACTAGTTGATGATATGCTATTGTTGGAAATAGTACCAAGGAGAGGTGTTACTAAGAATTTATCCCTTTTGGCCTATTAGACACATTAATGAGTTTTGTCTTGGTGACATTTATGAGTTATATTAATGTCATTGGTGGAAAAGGTACTTAAAAGTGTTGTACCATATACTTTTCTAATATTAAAGTCACTTGTACTTTATAACGCGACTTTGTGTAAAGTACTAAGTGTACTTTTCTAATATTGAAGTGAGTTGAGAAATCTCTTTATGAGAAAAATAGAAAAAGGTACACAACTTAAAAAAGATACTAGGAGGCTTTTAAGTAATGGGGCCAATGTGTGAGAGGGGTCAATTGGGAGAGTTCATTTCAACTGTATATCTTGAGATTTGAAGATTAAATCTTATCCATTGGATCTTAGGTTTAGGGATTCAATATTTTCTAAGAGACAAAAGGAGAAAAGGGAGGCTCATTCTTCACTTCACTCATGAGATTATTGAGAGGAGAAGAGGGGAGCAGCTTGAAAAAAGAGGCAGGGATTTTTGTAGAAGAAAATCGAACAACAAGAGGAAAACTTTAGTTTCGCTGAGATCTGAATCTCTAGAGGCCGAGTTGAAGCATCAAGGAGGTTCGAATGTCTGTGGTAAGATAGAAGAACCTTCAGCAGCTAGGTCAAATGGCATTCTAAGTCAAGGAAAATGTTCAAGATCCAAAAATCATCATCTAACTGTTAACTGAGAAGAGGCCGAGAATTTTGGGCCTAGGAAGTGTATTTTTCGGGCCAAAATTTGCTGTGGGTAGGGGCTGTAGAGAGTGCTGACTGCGTGCTAGTCTGAGAGTGAATCTCAGCGTGTTTTCTGGGTGAGAAAACCTCAGACAAATCACTTCATCTAAGCTCAGTTCAGACCAAGTTTCCAGGGGTCTGCCACTGAGAATTGCAGGACACTAACAACGCTGAAATCGAGGCAGTTTGGGCATAATTTGTGGCTCAAACTTCTAAGAGGAATTCAACAGTTTTTGGTTCTGAAATTGTTGCAAATGTCAGAGAGAATGGGCACTGAATTTGAGGCCAAGATCAGCCTATGTGAAGACTCTGAGAAGATTCAAGTTCTGTGATATCTGACTGTACACTTAGCTGTAATAGCAACAAAGAAGAAGGGAAGAGATAGTTAAACTCATAGAGTATTTTTTGTTGTTGTGATTTAAGAAGCAAAATAAAATTCTCCTTTGAAGACCGGTTTTACCCAAGAGGCTTTGGGGTTTTTCCGGGGTCACCTTGACTAAAAACAAGTGTCTCTCATGCTTGAATGTTTGCCTAGATTTTATATTCATTTCATCTGATAGGAAAAGTGGAAAATAGTAGAAGTACTCTTTGAATGTTTACAATTAATGTATTTTGAAATTATATCAGCATGACAAAACATGTGGGTTGGGCCAAATAAACGCATGCAAACTTATAAACTGGGGTAAGGGTGTAGATCATTAATTTTCTACATGGTATCAGAGCCAAGTTGGGGCTTAAATCTTCATTTTCAGTCAGCTGATAAACTTCGTCAGAAACCCAAAGACTTCAACAGTTTAGAGGGAGGTTGGTTTTAGCTTCCAGATTTGCTTCATTTTGTTGGTTTTGTGTTCATGGCCACTGGGTTGAGAGTAGAGGACAGATTGATGGGGGCTGAAAACTTTGGCCCATGGAAGGAGAGGATCATGCTTTTACTGGAGGAGGTGGAAGTGTGGGATGTTGTTGAAGCAAACTATGTAAGAACCCACTGATTCAGCTTAGTTGGTAGAGCTCAACAAGAAGACTTTGAATGCAAAGAGGATCCTTCTAGATGCCATCAAGGACCTTGTATTTCCTCATGTTACAGGGATGAGATATGCATATAAGATGTGGGAGTCCTTGGTCTCTTTGCATCAAAGTTCTAATGAGAACATGAAGATGGTTTTGAGAAAAAACTACGCAACACCAAGATGACCAAGACCGATAGTGTGGCATCTTTCCTCACCAGAGTTTTATAGGTGAAGGATGAGTTAGCTACTCTTGGAGAGACTGTTGCATAGGAACAATTGGTTTAGATTGCTTTAGAGGGGTTCACCTAGAAGTGTGATGGTCTTATCCACAACTTGGTGGCCAGAGAGCAGTTTCCTAGTTGGAGGAGGATGTGGGATGATTTTCTCCAGGAGGAGATCAGAAGCATGGGAAGTGGTAGCAAGAGTGGTGGGGAGGTGAAGAGGAGAATGTTGCTCTTGCAGCAAAGGGCAAGAAGGGAAAGAAGATCAAGAAGGGTCTTCTAGTGGAGCAAAGTAGGATAAGGGGAAGAAAAAGGCTAAGGAGAAGGACATGAGCAAAGTGAAATGCTTTGCTTGTGGGAAGATGGGTCTCTATGTTGTTTAGTGTCCCAACAAGAAGGGTAAGAAGAAATGAGGAGTTGTAGCTTCAGCAGATGTGGATGATTTTGCGGCTATATTTGATTCAGAGTGTGCTTTGGCAGTGAGTTTAGGCACTCATGTCACTTCTTCCCGTGCATGGTTCATACACTGTGTAACATCCTGCCATATGACCACAGTTAGAGATCACTTCACGAGCCTTTTAGAGGATGACATTGACTTTTGGAGGTTATGCTTGGCAACAACTCCAAAGTCAAGGCGACAGGTATGGGGACAATTTCATTTCAGAGGTTGTCATCACCTCCTCCGAAGGTGAAAGATGTTCTTTATGTTTGAGGGTTGAAGAAGAGTTTGATACTAAGTCGCAGGAAATGGTGGAGAAGGGTCCGTTTTGGCTAGAAACGAAACGGAAATGGGGAAAATCGTACTGTATGGGCTGGAAACTCGTTTCTGGCCATATTGGCCCATTTCTCGAGGAGGAAACGTGGCCAGTACGGCTGGAAACAAGTTTCCAAGCCGTACGACGGAGTTTCCTCTTCTAACTTGACTTTTTCTTGTATTTTGTTTTAATTTTTTCGCTTCTAATTTTTTATTGGACAACTGAAATATTTTTTGATGCTTGTAGATGCCTCTCAAGTTATAAAAAAGAGGATTTTTTTGAGTGGGGCAACCTAATGTTCAAGCCTATGGCCCTAGTATTGATATGCAGTTCATGGTAATGTTAAATTCTTAAAGTAAAAGTGACATTCTTTTTTATTTTTCATTTTCATGCTTTTACTTAAATTTTTAACATTACCATGAAATGACTTAGGATGTTTGAGAGTGGTTTTTCCCTCATTGGAATTCATATGGAGAAAGTATAATTTTAGATCTCACTCAAAATCTAGCAGACTTATTTGTTTTTTAGGATTTTAGGATTGCAATGTTTCCATTGGATTTTGTCATGTACTAGGGTATGGAACTTGTATTTAATCACGAAAACCAACCCCTCTATGCAGGGGAGACTCCCAATAATCAAGAGCACGTAGGGTGCTAGGGTATGGAACTTGTATTATTCAAGAGCACTAAGGGCGTTCGACTACATAGGAGGAGACTCCCAATCAAGCAAGAGACAAGAAGCTGATTTTGAATATTGCTATTTTCATTATGTGATCATTCATGAGTAAATGTGATGTAAATTTAGAGACTTCTAGTTTATGCATTGACAATAGAAAATTTAATCATAATGTAATAAATTAGAATGTATCATATATGCTTTATGATTATACATTATTTCTTAAATGTCCTAATCTATATATATATATATATATATATATACTAAATCACCTGACGCGGGATCGGGATTCGTGGATACGTGGATTCGATTGTTGGATTCGGATACATTGACCCCGGAACAAGCCATAGATTCGTTATTATTATTTTATTTTATATTATATATATATTAAATTAGATATTTTTAACCAATTCTAATTAATTGATACAATTCATGATTTCAAACATAGATCTTCATCTATAGCATGCATAGTACATACAAAATTCAAATACATGTCAATGGTCACATAAATCATGATGCATAATTCATAAATGAAAGACAACTTACAACTACAAGTACAAGATAGTAAGATAAAGACACTAACAACTGTAGTTTTCTCATTAAGTCATTAAATTCTTAAAGTAAAAGTGACATTCTTTTTTATTTTTCATTTTCATGCTTTTACTTAAATTTTTAACATTACCATGAAATGACTTAGGATGTTTGAGAGTGGTTTTTCCCTCATTGGAATTCATATGGAGAAAGTATAATTTTAGATCTCACTCAAAATCTAGCAGACTTATTTGTTTTTTAGGATTTTAGGATTGCAATGTTTCCATTGGATTTTGTCATGTACTAGGGTATGGAACTTGTATTTAATCACGAAAACCAACCCCTCTATGCAGGGGAGACTCCCAATAATCAAGAGCACGTAGGGTGCTAGGGTATGGAACTTGTATTATTCAAGAGCACTAAGGGCGTTCGACTACATAGGAGGAGACTCCCAATCAAGCAAGAGACAAGACGCTGATTTTGAATATTGCTATTTTCATTATGTGATCATTCATGAGTAAATGTGATGTAAATTTAGAGACTTCTAGTTTATGCATTGACAATAGAAAATTTAATCATAATGTAATAAATTAGAATGTATCATATATGCTTTATGATTATACATTATTTCTTAAATGTCCTAATCTATATATATATATATATATATATATTATATTATATATATACTAAATCACCTGACACGGGGGATTCGGGATTCGTAGGATTACGGGATTCGATTTGTCGGATTCGGATACATTGACCCCCCGAACAAGACACATTAGGATTCGTTATCTATTATTTTATATATATATATATTAAAAATTAGATATTTCTTACACAAATTCTAATTAATGATACAAATTCATTGATTTCAAACATAGATCTTCATCTATAGCATGCATAGTACATACAAAATTCAAATACATGTCAATGGTCACATAAATCATGATGCATAATTCATAAATGAAAGACAACTTACAACTACAAGTACAAGATAGTAAGATAAAGACACTAACAACTGTAGTTTTCTCATTAAGTCATCAAATCAAAATGTGTTACATAGGTAGTGCTGGTGAAATGCCAATGGGAAATAGAAATAGAAAATATAAAACAACTACAGGTATACAAGCCTCAAGGCAATAGGTAGTCATCAATCCTTAGAGTCATCATCAGAATCAACATCAATGTCCTCATCATCATGGTCACCACTGCTCTCCTTTGCATCCTCCTCCTCCCTTGTACCTATAGTCGCATCTGCTTCTGCTGGTGTGGAGGATGACCCCTCTAAAATATCGCTGTCATCAAATCTAACAAGCTCTAGCACTGGATCATTGAGATCCATGTTGGCCAATGCCAACTCAACACTGCTGTTCAGACCCATATCATCAGGAAAGACATCCCACATCTTTGTCTTTCCCCTCAACCACTCTTCCCTCTCCCTGTAAATAAGACGAAGGTTGGTGTGCACATACACCATTGTCTCTGCCCTCGACTGCTCAAACCTGCTCTTCTTCACACTATACAAATTCCGATATGTGCTCCAATTCCTCTCACAACAAGAGGATGAAGTCAGTTGAGAGAGGAGCCTCATGGCTAACTGCTGAAGAGGAGGGCTTGTTGCCCCATGATTTGCCCACCAAGAATAGGGCTTCTTAGCCCCCCTGTCTCTAATCAGATCATATCCTGCAAATCGACCAGTGCCAGTGGAAAACTCTGCAAAGGCATCCTCCACCTCATCAAGCATTGCTCTATCCTGAAAAACCCGCTTGAATGCCTCTTTCCTCCCCTGTGAGATTTCACGATCCATGTGAGGAGGGAATCTGCGGGAAGGTCCACCATTCAGCCACTCATGGTTGTAGTATTTGGGTTCAATGAGTGAGCCAAACAATGTAAAGGTGTACAATTCTTGTCCCATTTGCTGACAAGAATATCCTCTATAGTATCACAGAAGGCCTCTGGTGATGTCTCATACTCGGGGCACTCACTCTGTAGAATAATGCTCCTCACAGACTCAATCATGGAATCCCATCCCTCATAGACCTCTCCTAGGATGGGTTTGTCTGTATCTGCAAATCGAAGCAAAGAAATGATAGGGTCCATGATCTGAATCATTAGATCTATCCTCTCCCACCAAGCATCATTTAGCACTGTGTCCTTCACTTTTTTAGAGGCTACCTGATCTGTCTTTCTCCAAAAAGACCAAAACTCAGAAATAACCATGGACCTAAGAGTGGTCTTGACCTCCGTCGACCTCTTCAACACCATGAATGAAGAGGCAAACTGTGTATTAGCGATCTTCAACAATGATAGATCGGTGTACTCCTTGTAGATAGTGAGGTCATTTGTATGATTTTGCACAAAGTTACAGATATGTCGTGCATCCTCAATAATGTTACCAATCCAAAGCACATCAGAGGCAATGGATTTCAGTGCTAAGTTCAATGAATGGACAATGCAAGGTGTCCAAAACACTTGTCGATATTTCGCTTCCACAATCATACCAGTAGCCTTGCAAACAGGTGCATTTTTTGTAATGATTTGCACACAAGAATCAACACCTACATCTTCAATAACTTTAATAAATAACTCACCAATAAATTGTGCATGCTTGTATTCTCCAAGTGTATCCACTGCTTTCAAGAAAACTGGACCATTCAAGGAAGACACCATGAAGTTGATGATTGGGTGTCGTGCTGGATCTGTCCATCCATTAAAAACAATGCTAACCCGAAATGTTGGCCATGATGCTACAATAGGCTCAAGCATTTTTTGCACCTCTTTTTTTGCCTTCGTCAACAATGTCGTTCTAAGCTTCTTTGAACCAAGAGGCACATACCATGATGGAGACCCATGAGTTAGAACTCGACACATCTCAATAAATAAAGGTGAGCGTGCAACATTAAATGATATGAAGTTTTGATAGAAAAAGAAGGCAATGGTGAGATCAAGCTCTTCTCGTTTCTCTTTTTGAAAAATCTTGTCCATTGGACCAAGTGTAATTGCTCTTCTTTTTGTTGCTTGTCCCCCAATAGAACTCTAAAATGGAAATTTGGTGGTGCCTTTCCTCAAAAATGGAAGGGGGTCTTCATTCATGGTTTTTCTTGATTTTGCAGCCACATTTTCCATACCAACAGTGGACTCCTTTTCCATTTCTTTCCTCTTTTGTAAAGGAACAACTTTACAAGCTCCAATTCCACAACCCGGTAAAGCCAACAAATGGCCTTTCACACGGAAATATGTGCTTTTGAAAGAAATGTGACAAAAGTTACATCTCCATTCCACATTGCCTCCTCCCTTCCCCTTGGTGCTTGTCCCATCCTCTCTTGTGACATATTTCCACAAGGGATATTTCTCAATGTTGTCTTTAGGTCCTCCTCTTCCCTCAACATTACTTGCAGTAGACTCTGATGATATTGGGGGAGGAGGGGCATCTCCAATGGAGACATTCTTCCCTTCCTTTGCCCCCTAACTACTGCCTTTGATTGAGCCATGAATACTGTAAAAAAATGAACAAAACATGCACAAATTTGTAAAAAAAAAAATCATATACAAACTGTTGTAATAGAAATGCAAAAAAGTAGAGCTGAAATGCACTTACCTGGTGCTTGAATCTCCTTACTGAACGCTCCACACCCTTAGCTCCTTGCTCCAAACCCTTAGCTCCTTGCCCACAACTCAAACTATGCAAAAGTGAATGAGAAATAAGGTGAAAATCAAAAGGAACAACGTGTATTTTAAGTCCGCGGAATGATTTTAGGGGATTCGAATCCCAGAATCGGGACACGATGTGTCCGTACGGGATTCATACGAATCTCGTACGGACACGTCGTGTCCCGTTCTAGGATTCGAATTCCTAGAGAATCGTATCCGATTCGCAGGATTCGGATTTGCAGGGGGGTTTGGACCGAATCCGGTTACTTAGTGTATATATATATATATATATTATATATATATATATTATATATATATATAGCATTTCCCTGTTTCCAAAATTTGGGGGGGTCACGTTTCATACCAATGCCCATTTCGGAAACTCGTACCTATTTCCTCGTTTCGTGCAACTTAGGTTTGATATCAGTTTCCATCTTGGAGGAGAGTGGGGTATGAGGCACTGTTCCAGAAGGGACAAGTGTTGATATATCCTAGAGGATCTAGTACCGAATCTGCTTGAGTGATTGGAGCTCGCAGTGGGAGACTATACAAACTCATGTTTTAGTCTCTTCGTGCTATGGTCGCACAGACCAGTAGCAGTGAATTGGTGATCTATGTGAGTTGTTGCAGAGGAGGATGGCCCACTTGCACCATGGCACTTTTAGGATGATGAGGGAGATGGTTACCGGGTTGCCAGATTTCAGCATTGAGCATCATGATGTGTGCAGGGGGTGTGCTTTGGGAAAGTACACCAAGACACCTTTCCAGAGCAGTGACAACAGAGCTGCAGGTATCCTTGATTTGATTCATTTTGATGTATGTGGTCCTATGTCCCGCGTCCGATTGAGTGGATATGAGTACTGTGTGACATTCATTGATGACCACTCCAGGACGACCTGGATTTACTTCATAAAGATGAAGGATCAGATCTTTTGGCGATTCCAAGAGTTTAAGGCTCTTGTAGAGAACCAGACAAGGAGGAAGATCAGGGTGTTGGGATCAGACAATGGGGGTGAGTACACTTCAACAGAGATGAGAAGATTTTGTGGGAGTGTTGCCATCAAGAGGGAGATCATTGTGCCTTACAACCCTCAATAGAATGGGGTGGCAGAGAGGAAGAACAGTACCATTGTGGGTGCAACTAGAGCAATGCTGCATGTTCAGGGTTTACCTTTCTTCTTGTGGGCTGAGGTGTATAACACTACTGTTTATTTGCAGAACAAGAGCCCACACAGAGTCTTGGGGAGCAAGACTCCTGAGGAGATATATATCGGGAAGAAGTTGGAAGTTGGGCACTGTTACCGCTCAAACTAGCAAGGGACCTAAGGAGAATCCCTAAAGGAAAAATGTTAGGCCAAGGGCAACAATGGAGTCTTAGCTCATTGTCACCTCAACTAAGGCTCCCTTTTATTTACGGACTTTCACCAAGACTCGATATGTGTGGAGTTACTACTGAAGGATAAGTCAATGGATATGAGTGACCCAAATAATCCTTTCCCAGAATATGAAGGATGAAGATTGCTTACTTTGTAAGAAAGGTACTATGCCATCTAGGGAAAGGAAGAAAGGATTTTGGGGGTGAGGTTTATGGAATAAGACTTGTGAAGGAGTTTCCCAATCCATAAAATCCTTGTTATAATTGGTATCCAGGATGGTTCTTGAAAAATGGTCTTTCAAAGGAGTGGGACCACATGGGGCCTAGTGGATCTAGTCTAGGGAATGAGGAAGGAATGTAGCAACCAATGATATTCGTATCCTGGACAAGGTGGAGGGAGGATCAAAGAAAATATAATTACTCAAAGATGTTCGTTTGACCCTAGGAAGTGCTAGCATTGGGGATGGCAGGGCAAGTTTTGGTCTCGGTGCTAGGGCTTGGCTTTTCTCCCAATTCCACTGTGAGAATGTCTTCAAATTTGGAGGAGGGCTAGAGGAAAGGCCAGCGCAGGAGACCCTAGGAGATCAATTTTTTTTAGTGGCTAGCTTGTCAGGAAATTGATGCCCTAGGCCTGCAGGAAACATCCCAACCCCCGCGGGGGATCAAAAGCCCGATCTGCGATCTGTATGGATGCGTGGGGGAAGCGCCGTCCGAAACGCGTTTCGGAAAAACCAAAACGCGTTTCGTGCTGATAAACACACTTCCTGGAAATTTCAAGAAGCGTGTACCCGAAACGCGTTTCAGACGGTGCTTCGGCTGTACGGAGCGTTAAGCTTTGGAGTACGAAGCGTACGGATTGCGAGCTTCCTCCATTTTTTTGTATGATTTTTTTGAGCGATTCCAAGATGATGATGATCGTGTTGAGATGCCACCCCCATCTGGTCCCTTGGTTCCTAGGTTCCATGGTTCAACACCAACAACAGAGTGTTCATCTTCATCAGTTTCAGTGCCACAACTTCCATAGGCACCATCTTCTTCATTGCCACCACGTGGAGGCCCACCGCCACGTACTCTTCGTGGTGGAAGGAGGAGAGATTAGTAGATATATTCACAATTTACTACTTTTGTCATAGATTAATCATTAGACTTGTAGGCTTGTTGTGGATTTGAACCTTTTTGTCTTGGCGGTGACCAAGTGACCTATTTTGTAAACATTACTATTTGAATTTTGGACACGACAAATGTTGACAGTTGCTCACTTGCTAGATAAATCATAACATGCTCTATGCTTTATGTTTTATAATATGCTTAAATGTTTTATGTTTTATAATATGCTTAAAAATTTGATGTATGTTTGTAATAGCTAGAATATAAATGATTGTTGTACATACTAGTAACTACAATGGAATCATGGATGCCATATCTATCTTGATTTATGCAAAAATATGCATGTTTTCATGTCTTCTACAATTAATTTGGTATTTAGGATGTTCGTTTTGAGTATAAATGCAAAAAAATATAAATATATATAGCAGTGTTCCACGGGGACTCGCCCCCCCCTCAGGGGTCTAGTTTCCTCGCTCCCCCGCGCTCCGGGGACTTGGGGACGTTTCCCCACGCTCCCAAAATGGAGGAAACTTAGGGGGACATGCCAGGGAAACGTTTCCCTTCCCTGAGGGGGCATTTCCGAAAAGGGGGACG
>APFE031244753.1:0-10795 GCA_000404065.3 Pinus taeda | reverse complement strand
AAGCATATCTATCATATTGACCAGGGAATACATGAAATAATTCATTAACAAATCATTGAGAAGAATGGACTTATTTGTATTAAATAATCAAAGGAACCATTACAACCTGAGCCTTGGTGTTGTGCAAGCTCCTCCCAGGGTCCAGCAAGAGATTTCCTCTACTTTGACAAGCTCACCCACTCCCACTATGGCAACAAGGAAGGATAGTGATCTCTCCTCACAAGTCAACAAATGGAAGTCCTAATTCCAGCAGCATTTACCCTTTAGAATGTTCAGCTTTCAACCTCTCCTCCTTTAGCCCAATGCCTGTATTTATAGTATTCTAGAGGAGGTTATTCAGTTCCAACATCAATGGGATACTCCCTCTTTTGGATGGGGTAGCTCCTCTCTTGATGGGATAAGCTCCTCTATCATAGGGGTGCATGAACCATCTGGAGGCGCTCAATACACGTCAAAAACTCTTCTAGAAGGCTCTAGAAGTGACCACAAGTAACTTTTTAAAGATGAAACTTGCGCCTTTTGACCTTTACAGGGGTACGCACCCAAGCTTTAGCATACAGAGCGTATAAATACGCAGGTACAGTGTATTTGGGGTGCGTACACGCAGGCAAGGTAGAGAGAACCTGCGTACCCAGAGATAAACATGTTTTCAAGTGACTTTCTCTCTTTTGAAGTTTTGACATGAAGAGCAGAGGTATGGGGCTTGACAAAGAGGACAATATGGCTATTGATGGGGCCATATAACTGCAGATAGTCAAGGTGACAAAATTCAGTGTAACACTTCTCTAAATGCATGTGAGGGGCTTGAATACTAAAACTGTAGGTCCTAAAATAGATTATTACAAAAATAGTTGAGGAGGTTTAAAAAACCTTCCTCAGATTATGTGAAATGAAACTAAAATATAACAAAATAAGGTGACTAACTCCCTTCCATTTGATCCTTAAGATCACATATATCCATCATTGGTTTGAGCTGTGTTGGTTGTCCGATCACAGATTTCAATTGCCTAGTAAATATGACATCTGTCACTGCTGGCACCATTTTTTGTGTGGAAGTGGTTAAGAAATGTAGGGTCATCCACTGGCTATATGGCTTGACTAAGAATTGCTAGTATGCTTCCCAGTTCAGCATGCTCGTTTGTCTGATCACCTCCTCCCTTTCTTTTTTTGCTTGTCTCCATTGATGCTCCAGTTGATTGGCATTTGGAAGAAATCCTGGTATAGATTTAGCAACCAGGTTGGTGCCATGTATATTTTTGTTAATGGCTTCAATGATGCTGTTTGTTGTTGCTGCCGCAATTGTTGTTTCCCTTTCTGCTTGCTTGAGTCGAGAATCCCAGTCTACAAATAGAATTTCTTTATGTGACTCCTCCAGTTTTGGAAAATCAACCTTTCTCCCATCTTCTAATTCTTTCTAGGTGGTAAAGTCAGAAATCCTTTTATGGATTTCTTCATACTCATGCCTCATGTCGATGACTTAGATTGTTAACTTATCACTGATCTCGAAGTAAGGATTTACTTACGAGATTTCTTGGCACAAAAGTTCCTTTTGTTGCATTACTTGGGCGTTAAGGCCGAGTTCTTCTTTTACGAGATGATCGATTTGTGGAGCATCTTTATACTTCTCTATAATAGCTTGAATCCACGTGCCCTTTTTTGCTAGGCTAGTTTGATGTTTTATTTGCATCTATTCAAACTCATGTTGTAGTTTGGCAATTTGTAACTCTACGTGTTGGTTAGATTTTTCTTTCTCTAATTGTTGTTTCAATAGCAGGATATCTTGTTCTTTTTCTCTTAGTAGCATTTGAACCTCAGTTGCTTTATCAATAGTTGTCATAGAATAGGATCCCATAAATTGCGATAGCCTTGTAAGGTTCTTAGATGGGTCCATGGGTGAGTCTCTCCAGACAATATCCATTGGTTCATTGTCGGGAGTGGTGACAGCTGCAACATCCAACTTTCTTTTCTTCCTCTGCCTTTTGTTGACAACTTTATTGGTAGGGCTATAAAACACATTTAAGGGAGGAATTTACTCAACTCTTAAAACAAGTTCAGAAGTAGGGGTGGCAGGAATGAGCTCTACATCTTGAGTACTTATAATTTTCTCCACTATTACCTCTTGGTTTGATCTGTGCCATGGAGTCTGTACTTCAAATGTTTGTTATTTTGTATGGAGCTATTTATTAAAATGCTCCCATTCATTTTCTAAATAAAAAACTAGAGGTTTTTCTGCCTAGGTGGAGGTAGAGTGAATTTCAGCCTGTTTCTTCATTGAGGTTTTCTTGGCTGCTTTTTCTGTAGTTCCGGCTGTGTCTCTCTCGGACTCTTTCTTTTTGCTACCCCCATTTTGGGACTATTGCTCTGAGTATTGTGACTCATGGGCAGACTTCCCCTGGGACTTTTCTCTGGAATTATCTTTAGAATTTTTTCTGGAGCTTTCCTCTAAGCTTACACTGGAAGTTGGCTCCCTTATTGGTTCAATCTGTAGTAGGTCCAATGGGACCTATAATAATATCCTCTCTCTATATTCGTGGAAGGCCTTAAGATCATCTAGGGAAAAAAATTAGTGAAGCCATATGCTTTACTTCTGGAAATGTCTCTTTTTGTAGGAAGAGGTCATCAAATGCACCTTCCTCATGGGTGAATATTTTCACTTTCACCATAGTAGTAAAGTCTTTGGCGGTGCCATTTGGGTCATACTATCTTCCTGGAAATGTAGCCAATTTCAGATATTTCATAATCTCTACTTCCTTGCATGCATTTCCAAAATCATGCAACGTAAACACATCACATTGCAACAGAAATGTAGGCCACATGGGATTTTTTGTTCCTTCAATCCTTTTCTCAACCCACCTTCAACTGTTGTTTGGTAGGTTATCTCCCTAACCATTAACTTATCAGGGACATAGTATGGGAGGAAATGAGGCGAAGAAATGCTCCCAAATACTCTAATATATGTAAATGTATCCTCCTCAAACCATCTGGCTACAGGTAGGATATCTACTGCAATTTTTCTAGAAGATATAGGGGCATTCCTATTGTAGACCTATTTATGAATAGGTAGCATAACCCCTTGAAAAATTATGTAAAAGTGGGGGTGGAACTGACACTCCCACATATTCTTATGATATATATGAATGGAAATGGGTCTTTCACAGTCCACTTCCATCTGATGATAGGAAATTTGGAACCAAAACAAATATCGTACATTATATAGGCACTCATCAAAAATGGAGGGTAAACCCTAGAGAGATACTCCTCTTTATCCTATACTCTATTATGGATTTTGCCAAATTATCAAACAAAATTTGGGCCAAATTCATTATTATTGTATTTTACGGCTGCATCTATTAATTGCAACCATTCTAGGTAAAATTTGGTGCTATCGAGCTTGCCGAACATTCTACATAGCATGGCTACTGCAAAACTATGAGAGGGAGCTATAGATGTTGCAGAATACATACCCAATTTATCCTTTTTGATCTTGCCTTCATTTTGCATCCAGGTTCGGGTAACGTCTGCTGGGTCTTCATTCTCCTTAGCAAATTTCTTGAGGAATTGTTTGTTGTAGAATGCCTATGGCTCTAGCATATTGTACATAAGTTGTAGGTTGTTTGGTGAAAAATATCCCATAAAATCCTGCCTACTATTCTTAAATTCTCTATCTGAGACATCGGCCTGATAAATTATCCACTTGACCATATCTGTATATGGAATTATCTTTAGTATCACGTCTATGCGGTGTAGAAATGAGAACGTCGTCTCGAAGATGGAGGCGTGTGAGGAAGCATGACCATCAACCATGGCCTTTGTTATTAGAGGTCTCGGTTGCTCTTCTTCTAGTAAATAATACATGGTTTCCCACGTATAGGTTCCTCCGTCTCTACTACATGTAGTATTAGAGAATAAAGGAGTCATTTCTGATTTCTCAGACGCGGCTACCTTGCCCCTCTTTGCCATTGCTCCCAATAACTCTTCCTGTGTATTTTTCCTGAAAATGGAGCAAAACAAAAGCTATCAGATATACAGAGATAAGAATGAACCTAAGAATGAATTATGAGGATAACTTTGAAAATGTGACAAGAAATGAGTTTTTATTTGAGTGCAGGTGAGAGGATATTGTATCACGTTGAACTGTATTTCAAACGTAAATGCTATTAAACCTTACTAAATGCCCATTAATGGTTCCTTATATTGATCATTAATGCTTTGCATTGTAAGTCGAGGAAGAACATTTTAGGGTGGCAAGCCTTTAAACTATGAAAATTTCGATGTTGTGATTGTGATGCAATATCGCAAATCACATTATCGAATTGTGATTATTGTGCTTTCTTTAACGTTTCTTTAGTTTCTACAGGATGCGAAATGTGGGTGCCTCATTATTGGTTTCAAAGCATAGCTTAGTTGTTAGGATTTTCTATGTAAATCCCTTTTTCCTTAAGCAGCGGACTTGAGTGCTTGTTTATAACATATTTCGGAATTAGGTCCAGGTCTTCAATCACATTTCACAATCTCACATGGTGATAAGGTTTCAGGCTCCTCTTAAGTGTTCTTAGTGCTATGTGATAAGGGAGATTGTGTCATCACAATCTCGCATATCGCATGGTTTAAGATACATTGTTAAGGCTCACTCCTTGTGGGTGGTGATTTGCGATGCAGGCCTTATTTTAATAAGAAATGCTTTAGAACTTGATTCATATGGGAAACCTAATAGTTTCGAGGTTTTGGCGTGGTGTTCTTTTTTGATTGCTTTTCACTAGTTTTGGTGGATAGCAAGGCTTTTCACATGCTTGATCGTGCAATATGAAAAAGGGTGAAAATTTGCTAGCTTTTTTTCAAAAGGTTTTATCTCGATACCTTGCTTTATTCCAAAAATTAACAAGAAAAATGCCTAAATGCTAAACTTATTTTTGCAGAGATTTTTTAAAGGGTCCTCATTTATTAATATAATATTGGCTATCTCTATTAATAAATGAGGGGTTGTTGAATAGCACAACACATCATTATAGATCTATCAAACCATAAATATATTAATCAATATTTATTCATTTCATATCTATCATATTTGATCCATTTACATGCTCCTTGGTGGTTTCAGATTAGATTACACAGTAGTAACCCATAACTTGCACACTTAACACTTTGATCTCCATATCCTTATATAGATTTAGATTTAGTCAATACCTTAGGCCAATCCCTTAGTAATGCCATTGGTATTCTTTGATAGGAACAAATAAGTATTGTTGCACTCATTACTATGGGCCAATACCATGGTAAAGATCTCTAGTATTCAAGTTACCATGGTGTATATTATGTATGCCACTTTGCTTCTTAATACCTGCATATGTGCACAATATTTCTTCACAGGACTTGCATATAATTTCTCATATTTTATCTTTACCATCCATTTGTCTCTGAATAGATATTCCTGTTGGAAATAATACTAAGAGGGGGGGTGAATCAGTATTATCAATATAGTTCTTTTCAATTCTTTCATAGATTTGTATACGCTACTTTAGTTAGAGAAACCAGTGTATACATTTTAGACGTAATTTAATTATTCTTCAGATGTTGATTTTAAATCTGTGTGTCAGAACCATAGAAACAATAAATAGGAACAGGAAAATTAATGCAAACAGTCATACACAAGAGCACAAGATATAAGGTGGAAACCCAATGTGGGTGAACACCACCTGCTGCAATTCGTCTCTATCTTTTTCAATTAAAAACTTATTTTTACAATGATTCTATACTAGTGTAGTTCTTTACCAGTATGCAGGATGCAACCTGCAGAGAGCTACAACCCTCTCTCATTCTCTAGCTTCTCCTGGAAGGGAGCTACAACCCCCTTAGCTCTTGTACTAGCTGAGATACTAGTACGTAGGTGCTGACCTACAGAAGGCTACAACCTTCTCTTTTCTTCTAGGGACCACGTTTCATAAATTTTCAAACTGGATCCATGAACATCAAACAAACATCAAGTATATGTGAATCAACCAATCTCCTTTCCACAAACAACTACTAAATCAACCAATAACTTCTCAGAATGCTGTAACCAGAAAACAATACCAGTAACCAGACACCAATGCTGAACCCAGAACATTGCAGTAATACATAGAAACAGCTAAAACATATTTCAAGAGACATATGCTACTGCACTATGTATAAACCTACGTACATACGCAGCTGTATCAAAGTCAACTGGCATATATTCTTTTTTCTCTTGCTGAACCTGCATGCATACGCGCCTTTGCTGAGCTGAACTTGCGTATAGATCTATATAAGACAATTCACCCTTTTCACTTAATCAGACTTTAGTTATACTCATATTAATAAATATAATTATGTGCTGATTATAACAGATCAAAACACACAAAGATACTACTATTCAAGCCTTTAGAACTTATCCATCTTTTAGCACTTAGGTTCCTTCTTGGATCAGATTCAGCGATGCACCATAAACCAAACACAGTGTTCCCGATCTTGCTCTTCTCCAGATATTCAATACTTGAATCAATGCCCTTGCCAAAGATCTCCTTCCCTTTTTATAGTCATAGGCCTTTCTTAACCATGGTCTAAAACCATTGAAAACCAATACTAGGGACCCAATACCAGGGTTCAATACTTTGTATGCAATATCAAGGACCAAAACCATAGGTTCAAATATGTCGGACTAAATACCATGGACCAACCATAAGCTTTCCCACATGTACGCGCTTTTCTCTGCATGAAAGTGCGTGTATGCGTATATGCGCCTTTGGATTGGTGATCTCGCGTGTATACACAACTTTTCTAAGAGGAACTACGTATACCTCATTTTCTTTCATTCTGATAGCCTGAATTGTTGATCTTCCATTTGAGTGAGTTGCCATCAAGGACAACACCTATACCATAGTGCCAAACCTATGCCATAATGCCAACAATTCCTTTGTTCATATCACCTATGGCATCTACATAACCATCATGTTGACATCTTTATCAAGTAGGTTGCCATAAAGGACAACACATTAGCCATAATTTCAACAATCTCCCCTTTTAGACTTGATGGCAACCACTTTGGTGTTTGGTCACCACCATTTGTAAATATCTACAAATGCATTTGTAAAGATACCAAGCTAAGCACCAAGATTTCCCACCAAAACACCAAGCTTGTCTCCAAGAATTCTTCTCCAAACACCAAGCTTCTCTCCCCCTTTGGCATCAAGGGAAAACGGCTGACCAATGCTAAATGAAGACTTCTATCTCACTTGAGGATCACTGTAGGTATTGTTATGCCCCTATACCAATAGGTGTCATATATCATGATTGACTTGATGAGTTATGTAATATGTTCATACCTTTATTTGTTGCAAAGGTTTTCCATATTTTCCAAAAATCAAAAAATAAAAAAAAATGTAAAGAGAGTATACCCTAAAAGAAAAATCAAAGGGTAAAAAGAATAAAAAGATGATCAAAAAATGAAAGAAAATGAACCCCAAAAAAAAGAAAGGCCAGGAAAGTGTGCAAGTCTAAATGCCACTACTTTTTTATTGTTGTTTAACAAGTAATTGTGTGCAGTTTGTCACTTATGCCACAATTCATGAATAGTCAAATAGTTTAAGTTTGGCTAGTTCATATTTCAATTTCATGTTGTAGAAATAGAGAATAAAGATCTGACCAAATAGTGTAATCTTGGCAGATAAGTAGATAGGTAGATTGAAAAAGGATCTCAACAGTTTAATCTAAGACTTTGAATGTAATAAGTGTAGACTTAGATAGGTATTGCCATGTAAAAGAAAATAAAATTTTGATAAGGGTTTGCCAGTCTAAGTGCACCCTAATAAAGAAGTAAAAATGCTAGGTTAAAGTAGGTAGGGTAGGTAGATGATGGTTACAGAATAACATGTAGTGAATGATGATGTTCACATGTGCAAATCTTTCATTTTCATCATGACGCAAAGGCATGCAGTACATGAAAAATATATCAAACAAGCAAAGTCAAAATAATTAACTCCCTTACTTGTTTCCCCTAAAAGTTTCACTAATTTCCCCTAAGTACCGAGGTATTTATTAAATTAAAGGGGCTCAAAGCATTTCTCTAACTTCTGGAGGGACCGGACCCTTGGCCCAATAATTTATAAAGCCTAAGTACTTAAAACCATTCATCAATCATCATACCCCTTCATAAAAATCATTCATTGCCTTGATAAGTTTTTCCTAAGTAAACTTCTATTTTACTTAGGAAAATTAAAATATTTCCACAAAAACCCTCTTTTTCACTTTAACCTAAGTTTAAAGACACACCTCGAATGTTTTATACTTAGGGCCTTTCATTTCAATTCATATTAACTACTAACATGTATTAATATTTAAATCCCTTATAAAGTTTACCCACTCCCATATTATTGTAACTATGTAATAATCCCGAAATATTATATATCCCGCCCCCAGTTAAAATATAACCATAATCTGTTTTAAAAAGGGATTAATGAGTTAAACAATAATGCATTAAGAACCCCAACCCCACATTACATTAATACGAGATTAATTAACCCTCATGGTTAATTAACAACATCATCAGCCAATCTCATTGCTCCCGATATGATTATATAATCTTTAATCATATCGAGCCCACCTCCATTAAACTTGTCACTTTTCATCCTCGATAACTGTCCGATCACACCTCCCACATCTGATGGCTATAAAGCATGTCACACGACCCTTTTTGACCGCATGTTAGCGTGCGATCACAAAGCGGTTTCATATACAGTACCCCTGCCAAGTGTCAACCACTCTATGGAATTGCAAGCCCAAGGCTAAATACCACCCTTCCCCATAAGCGGTGCGATATAAACCACTTACCGCCTTCAAAGAAAATGACAAAACATCCTGTCATTCCCTGTTGTCGTCACCCACCTAAATCCCAAAACCCGCCAACTCTTGACTTTGTACATAAAACAAATCAAGTCATTTTCATTGTTTTATTCTATAAACCTGTACGCCCATGCAAACGAACGTCAAGGTCAACTAGCTTGAGTTTTCAGTCACCAACTTGCTCCAAACCTTGTAGCCGACGCCACCTAGAACCCTCCAGTAACACCCAATACTTGCCTTTCATTGTTTGTCCCCCAAAATCAGGTACTTATCAAATTCTCGACAAAAACCCTACAAATACTTGTTTTCCACTGTAAATTGACTAAAAGGGCCCAAATTCACCATAATTTTTTTTATTATTTTCATCATTTAATTCCCTCATACACTTTGTTTTTCCCATTTCACAAAGTAAACCATAGTTTCCTTTCTGAATCCAAAAGAAATAGGAATGGAAACTCTGGTAGCTCTGAATGTTGCAGCCATTAATTCTCCTCATCAAGATTTAAACTATCTGCCTCTGGTAGATAAGAACTTCCAAATAAAAGACTTAAACATTGATAAAAATCACCTCAAAGTCTTTTGTCAATGTAGGGACGATTACTGAAATGGATATGATGTCATGGGACTGTGGGAATCCAATCTCCCAATGTACTTCCTCCCCACTGTGCATGTTTTTCTAGACATAATCCATCAGTGCCATGCCAATTATGACCCCAACCACAAAGTAGTTATGTCTCCCAGCCAAACAGTCCTCTTCCCAATAACCACTGAATTAATCAATGAAATTCTCCAATTTCACCTAGGTCAAGCCCTCACTCCTATTTCCATCGGAAATTTACTTGAGCAAGCAACCAAAATGTCCCAATCTGAACTTAATCACCTTTGCTACACTTTCATACTAAAGCAATACCAAACCACAAATCCCCCTCCTTATGGGTCAGTTTTCTTTACAGATATGGGTAAAATCATAGTTGATATGATATCTGCAGTTATGGGATTCAACACTAGTGAATTTGTAGATGAATTAACCCTAGTATTGTTGTCTATTTTTACCCCTAGACAGCCCCTTGTTGTCAAATATGATTATGCCTCCTTTATTGCCGACAAAATCCATGACCAGTTCATGAGACTGGAAAATGAAAGGGTTTTTAAGTATACCACCTTCATATATCACTTCATGCTCTACTATCAATCATACAATTTCCCATTCTCTATCAATAAACTTGATACCAAGGGTACTCCAAGGTCTGTCATCTTTTGGACTTCCATCTTTCATAAATCTCTATCCAAATCTTATTCCTATAATGAGTTCATTGATTAGTTTGTTCATCCAGCTACTACCTTGTCAACAGGGATTTCACCTCCTAGAATCAGAGGTGACATCAAAATAATCCTTCAACTCTCTAAAAAATATAGAGTGGGTGACTAGTATTTATACCAGAATTATACATAAATAAGGATATATGGGTGTGAGCTTTCCCCTTTCAAGTTACCAAAATATGTTTCAATGAGACTGTTTTCATTGGAATACTATAGACAGATAATAAACTCGGACTTGATTCATTTTACTAAAGCTAAAAAGAGAGTGCAACTAAAGATCAAGGATCAATTAGGCCCTTTCCATTGCAACACTAGGGAATAATGGAAAGCACCAAAGCCGATTTTAGAAGACTAGCTGAAATTAAACAAAAATTTTAGCTGGATTCCATATGATCCCCATAGTTTCATCTATAATAGAAGGATGAAAATAGACTGTCACCATACTTGCATCACAGAATCCCAGAGATTGAATAGTTTGCCAACATGGATGAATGGAAGGAAGGAACCCCAATAGAAACAGATAGTGAGCAGGTCAATATAGAAAATGTAATGAAGGATCTTGAGAAAACACTTGACCTAGATTCTTATGAACAGGTATAATTTCAGTCTTCTCAAAGGACAA
>APFE031244742.1:0-21457 GCA_000404065.3 Pinus taeda | reverse complement strand
ATCATAGAGCCATACCAGAATCATAATGCCAACAATCTCCCCCTTTGGACTTGATGGCAACCTCAAGATCCTCAACGTGATTCTCCCCCTTTGACATCAAGGGAAAAGGGTTATTCTCCCCTTAAGAACATGCTCCCCCTGACTATAAACCAGATCTGCAAACACCATAAATGACCAAGAGACATATTGCAGCAAAATTCAGACCATCATCCATGATCTCCTTTTGTACTTCCTGCATAATGCCAACAATGCATTATATGCTCCCCCTGAACCTGTTCCATTCGATCTTTGACCAATCCGCAAACCAGCACATGTACGCATATACCTAGATGAACCTTGCGTACAACCAACACCCAGAAGTGATTCAATAACAAGTTGATGCATCAACAACCCCCAGCTTTTTCCTAAGGTATTCAAAGGTCTCACTCGGCAGTGGTTTGGTGAGTATATCAGCAACTTGTTCCTTAGAAGGAACATACTCCAACTTGATCTTTTGTTCAAGCACTTGTTCCCTGAGAAAATGATACTTGATCGGTATGTGCTTGGTCTTTGAATGCATGACTGGGTTCTTTGAAATGATGACTGCACCTTTATTATCACATAAGATGGAGATAGGTGGTGTACGAGTGATTTGAAAATCCTGCAAGGTCTGCATCATCCAAAGAAGTTGAGTGCAGCAAGATGCAGCATCAACATATTCTGCTTCAGCTGTAGACAAGGAAATCGAACTCTGTTTCTTGCTGAATCAAGATACTAATCTGGAACCCATAAAGAATGCACCACCACTTGTGCTTTTCCTATCATCCACGCTTCCGGCCCAATCTGCATCTATATAAGCATGAAGTGTGAGATCTGTATCTTAGGGATACCATAACCATAATTTGAGTTCCTTGAGATATTTTGAAATTCTCTTCATGCCTAAAGATGAGTTTCCTTTTGATTTTCCTTTAATCTCCAACTTCCACTGCATGCATGATGTCTGGTCAGGTACCTGTCAAATAAAGTAGACTTCCAATCATAGATCTGTAGGTTGGTTGATGCACTGCCGCTGATTCATCATTTGCACTGAGGTTACATCCTATTACCATGGGTGTACATACTGGTTTTGCATCTTCCATGCCATATTTCTTCAAAATCTGCTTGAGATACTTGGTTTGAGACAAGAAGATCCCGCCTTCATTTTGTTGGATTTGCAATCCAAGAAAGTAAGTCAGTTCTCCAATCAAAGACATTTCGAATTCTTTCTGCATCACCAAGGCAAAGCTTTGACAAATAGCTTCTTCATTGCTGCCAAAGATGATATCATCTACATACACAACAAGTATTAGCAATTTGTCATTTTCAATTTTTATATAAAGATTACTATTTGCTGATCCTTTTGAAAAACCTTGTTGATGAAGATATCTGTCCAACGATAGTACCAAGCCCTTGGATCCTGTTTAAGACCATAGAGAGCCTTTTTTAGTCTGCATACAAGTTTTGGGTCATTCCCAAGGATAAAACCATCTGGTTGCTCAATGTACACTTCTTCTAAGTCCCCATTCAGAAAGGTTGATTTCACGTCCATTTGAAAAACTTTGAACTTTTGAAAACTTGAGAGAGCAAGGAACATTCGGATGGCCTCAAGTATAGCAACAGGAGCAAAAGTTTCTTCAAAGTCTATTCCTTCTTGTTGATCATACCCTTTACAAACAAGTCTGGCCTTGTTTCTAATAACATCACCATTTTCATTCAACTTGTTCTTGAAGATCCATTTTGTCCCTATGACAATCTTATCTTTTGGTCTAGGAACCAACTGCCAAGTGTTGTTCTTTTCAATCTGCTCAAGTTCTTCATCCATTTCCTTGACCCAACATTCATCTTGGCAAGCTTCTCTTACATTTTGTGGTTCATTGGAGGAGAGTAATGCCAAATAGCTTGAAGCTTCTGCAATTGTTCTTCTTGTTTGTATGCTAGCGTCCTTTTGCCCCAAAATTTTTGATTCTGGATGATTCTTTTGAACATACCTAGAAGGAGTCTTTTCTTCTATCCTTATCTGTTCCTCTGGATCCTCATGGGTTTCTTCTTCATGGGTCTCTTCTTCATCATCAATCTGATTTGGAGAATAGTCTTCATCCTCTTCGATATCATCATGATTTACTTGCCTAGGGATATATCCTTTTTCATCAACCACTACATCAATGCTATCAACAATTCTTCCAAGTCTTTTATTATAACACTTATATGCTTTGCTGTAGGGAGAGTAACCAAGAAGAATTCCTTCATCTGCTCTAGGTTCAAGTTTGCCAAGTTGTTCATCAGTATTCTTAATATAGCATTTACTCCCAAATATTTTGAAATGCTTTACCGAAGGAGTCTTACCATACCAGAGCTCATGCGGAGTTTGAGTGTTGTTCACTCGGACATTTGTTTTGTTGAGAATAACAACCGCAGCATATGCAGCTTCACCCCAGAAGGTTGCGAGAGTTCCAGATTCATCAAGCATAGCCCGAGCCATTTGTTGGACTATTCTGTTCATCCTTTCCACTACTCCATTTTGCTGAGGAGTCCTAGCTGTGGAGAATTCCCTTCTTATTCCATGTTCTTCACAGAAGTCGAAAAATTCATTTGAGGTAAACTCCCCACCTCTATTTGACCTGAGGCACTTGATTTTGTAATCTGATTCATTCGCAACCAATGCCTTGAAGGATTTGAATTTTTCGAATGCTTCGTCCTTGTGCTTCATAAGTCCTAACCAAACCATCCTGGAGAAATCGTCAATGAATATTATAAGATACTCTTCTCCTCGAGGTGACCTTGTCCTGAATGGACAACATACATCTATTTGAACTAGCTCAAGAGGCCTGCTGGCTGATTCTTCCTTCTCAGGGAACTTAGTTCTGGTTTGCTTCCCAAACTGACATGATTTGCATATGGTGTTGTCTGGAATTTTGATGTCTGGAAGACCACGAATTGCCTGGTATTTGCATGCTTTCCTTATTTGTGAAAAGCTTAGATGCCCCAACCTCCGGTGCCATAACCAGTGTTCATCATTCTTGCTCAAATAGCATTGTTGTTGTGCTTCTTCAAATATGTATAAATTATTTGGAGTTCTTTTGCCTTTGATTATTGTTCTTCCTGTATCAAGATCACGAACACTACACCCATCTGATCGAAATATTGCCTTGGTTCCATTATCGCACATCTGACTGACACTTAATAGATTATGCTTCAAGCCATCGACATACAAAACATTTCTAGCTTTGACCTTTTCTTTCAACTGAGCAATGCCTTTTCCTTTTATGGCTACAGGGGTATCATTTCCAAAAGAAACTTTCTTTCCCTTTTCTAAAGCAGTATATGATTCAAGTTTTTCTTTATCACCTGTCATATGCTTCGAACATCCGCTGTCGATGTACCATTGATTTTCCTGTCCTTCTGCATATAAAGCTATCCCACATCTTTCTGGTTGTGGTTCCTTCATTCTCCATGTTTTGGCACTTGAGGTTTGTTCCTTCTAGTTGTCTTCCAAAACCTGCTCCTGCATTCAGAATCTTCATGACCAAAATTATTACAAATAGAACATTCAATTTCACTTTCAAGGGTGGAAAAGTTGTTATAGGTCCTCTTCGTGATTCCAGGCATACTTCTTTGTTTTTGAGCTTCTCTAGTCATGATTGTCTTATAGGCAACACATTGAGCTGCTTTGTGACCAAAGTTATGGCAAGAGAAACATTGGACATTGAAGAAATTCTTGCGACTATCATCTAACCGATTGTAGTTTCTATTGCCATCCATTCTTGAAGAGAATTGGGAAGATTTTACCTGTGGCTGGTTGTAGCTTCTGTTTGTCCTTAAGGTAGCATGCCCCCGATTTTCTTGATAGTCTTTGTTCGTCCTTGAGGAAGACTGTCCCTGATGATTTCTATTAGGCCTTTGCTCACTCCTTTGCTGCATCAAGATAAATTTTGGAGGTGGAAGCTTGAGATGCCTCTCCATTATACCCCAAACCTGTCTTGATTAGAGGGGAACGTTGTACACTGATAATCTCATCCATAGTTTCAGATCCTTTAACAAATTTAAGATTACGGGCCTTTGTTTTCTCAATTTCTTTTCTAAGGCCAACAATTTCACATTCTAACTTCTCAAGAGATTTTTCTTTTTCATCAAGTTGAGTTTGCAGAGTATCAATGATCATATTCTTTTCTTCTACACCTCTTTTGAGTCTAGAAATTTCTTCATAAAAGCCATCTATATCTATAGCATGCATGTAATCATCATCTTCAAAAGCCATTAGAAGCTTATAGTTATTACCTCGTTCATCTTCATCGCTATTTGAGAGTCCATCACTATCTTCATGAGTGTAATATCTTTTCTTATTTGCATTCTATTTCTTGTTCCATCTAACATGAACTTTCCCCTTGTCAATCTTATCCTTATGAGGACATTTGGCAGCATAGTGACCTACTCTTCCACAAGCAAAGTATTTGAATGGTAACTTACCTCGGAATCGTCCAGTGCCCCTTTGAAGATTTTTGACAAAATTCGATTCTTCTTCTTTTTCTGATATGTGACCAGGCTCATAGTAATCTCCTTTTCCAGAAGCTTTGAATGCAGCTTCTCTCCTATCTGATGGTCCTCATTTCCTCATTTCATAAGCAGTTAGAATCCCATGCAACTGTGACATTTTAAGGTTTTGAAGATTCTCCTTTTCTTCTATTGCAAAAACTTTAGATCCAAACCTAGGGGACAAAGATCTCATAACTTTTTCAACCACAACACCCTCTTTTACTTCTTCACCCAAATTTTTCATACAATTTACAATCTCATCTACATGAAGAAAATAGTTAGCCACACTCTCATCATTGTACATCGTGAGATTTTCATACTGAATCCTGAGGGTTTGAAGTTTTGCTCATTTTACTTGATCATCCCCTTCATAGCTTAGAACAATCTTGTCCCATATTTCCTTTGCGGATTTATACTGCATGACTTTGACAAATTCTGATTGTGATAGACATCCCAATACAGTATTGACAGCCTTTGCATTTGTTTCATATTTCTTCTTCTCAACCGGATCTGTAGGAGTTGCTGATGGAAAAGTATACCCTGTATCTATGATATCCCAGACTTCAATACCAAGAGATTGAAGATATGCAGTAACTCTTACCTTCCAATATACGAATTTTGTCCCATCAAACACGGGTGGCCTGATAGATGCTTCCCTCTCGTAGTTGCTCATGATGAAAGATCTTCCTTCAAGCGATCAAGCTTCTTCCGAAGGACCTGCTCCGATACCAATTGTTGGAAATAATACTGAGAGGGGGGGGTGAATTAGTATTATCAAATTCTTTTCAATATGCCTTCCTTAATTTATTGATCATTAACTTGCATATAATAATGAGCATGAAACAAGAAAAACAGATAGTCACACCAAAGAACACCAGATATAAGGTGGAAACCCAATGTGAGTGAAAACCACCTGCTGCAATATGTCTCTATCTTTTTTCAAATTAGAAACTTCTTTTACAATAATTTTGTATTGGTGCAGTCCTTTACCAGTACGCAGGCTGCAACATGTAGAGAGCTACAACTCTCTCTCGTTTTCCAGTCTCTCCTGGAAGGGAGCTACAACCCCCTTTCTCTTTTACTTCTTTAAGGACAACATTTCATTAATTTTCAAACTGGATCCATGAATATCAAATAATATTTAAGTACATGAAAATCACTCAACCTCCTTATACAATGAACCAATGAATCACCCAACTCTTCAGAATGCTGAAAACAGGAAAGTAATACCAGAAATATAAACCCAGAACTCTGCTGCAATAGATAAAGGACAATCAATAATAGTTTCAAGATAAGACCACAACTTCACCAACAGGGGCCTGCGTATATCCGCAGCTCTTCTGAGACTGAATTGCGTAGATCCGCACTGGTTGTTCTTCTGCTCTGCGTACTTTTCTTCAGATCCGCACCTTTACTTCTGACTTATTGCGTACACCCGCATTGTACCTTCTTCTCGTCTACATACCTCGCACTTCGTCCTTTTTTGTACTGCGTGCACCCCGCACTGTGCCTTCTCCTGCACTGCGTACCCCACACTGCGCCTTTGACTGCATTGCGTACCCTCGCACTGCACCTTTGACTGTGTTGCGTACCCTTGCACTGCGCCTTTGACTGCGCTGCGTACCCACGCACTACGCCTTCAGATCGCTTGCAGACTTCTGATTAGGGCCAATTTTTTAGTACACAAATGTGCCACATCCAATCAGATCCACAGATCTGTCCATGCGCTTGAGAGATCACGACTTCATAGATTCACCTTCAAATTTACTTTGATTTAGATCAAGCATTTTACATTGACAACCCAATATTTCAGATCTTAAGATATTCAATTGAAAGATACCTTAGCCAAGTGATCTCCTTCCCTATTTATAGTCAAGCCCTTATTCACACCATGGGACAAAACCATCAATAACCAATACAAGGGATCCAAACCGGGGTTAAAATAGATCCTATACCATGGGCCAAAACCATAGCATCAGAAATGGCGGGCTAAATACCACAGGCCAAACATAAGAGACCCCACGTGAGCGCGCTTCTCTGCCTTGAAGTGAGTGAAATGGGGTTCCGCACCTTCTGAACGGGTAACCTGCGGGTATGACCGCACCTCCTGGATGGCGAACCTGCAGGTCCGCACCTTTTGAACCATTCACCTGCGAGCCTCTTAATTTCCATCATTTTGAGAGCCTGAACAGACCATTGCCACTTGAGTGAGTTTCCATCAAGTACAACACCTGTATCATAGAGCCATACCAAAATCATAATGCCAACACTATCTAGTCGGGAAAAGAAGTTACGGTCTTTCTAGAGCGGAGGAAGGAAGTTGGTCATAGAACTGAGATGAGAGAGAGACAAGAAGGCAGTGACTCGAATCATGGAATAGCTCTTAATCTGGGTAGTTCCACTTCTCATCAATTTTATTTCCTGCTTTCGAGCTAAGAGCGGTAAAGAAGCTAGATCTCCTTTTCTCCCTTTGAGTGGTATTATCTGGTAGCTCCTTACTCTCTGGACTTCAAACCCTGGAATAGGAGAATTGAATCAAGGTAAAGAAGATGTACTCACAGAATCAGGAATGATCCAATCAAGAACATGCTTCCTCTCCTCCAAGTCAGAAGTAGGAAAGCTTGAGTTCAGTTTCGGGAAGGATGGAAGGCTAGGTGCAGTAGATATGGCTCGTGGAAAGAGAATAGCTCTCAACCTCCGGAAAATGAAAAGGTTGATAAACCGGAAAGGGAGGTAGACATATCAGATTATGAAAGACAGGACTGGAAGGAAATATGAGAAAATGCATCTTTCAGTATCAACTATGGCCCTGAAATAGTCTCAATGGGAAAATACCCTCAACATGGTAGCGAGGGCGAGTCTGCTGGTGTGAGAGAACGCTCTCTGACTCCCCTTGAGTGGTCAGGGGTGACTGGTACAGATATAAAAAAATGACCAATCCTTTTTGCTCATCGGACCAATATTTGCTACTCGCCGCTTGGAAATACCATTTTGTTTGTACCCCCGAGAGGAGAAGCATGAAATTTGACCATTAAGACTTGAAATTTGACCTATAGTTTCTATGATACTGAGTAACTAGATCTATTTGGATTGTGATGTTCAACCACCCACCTTTCTGTGATTTCATTCTATATCACTTTGACCATACCCATAATATTTGTCAAAGTGGCATTCGATCACAAACACTATATGCATAAATAAATGGATTGAATGAGAAAAGACAAAACATCACCGCCCACACTACTTTCCTTATTTCCTCGATTAGAGAATGCGGGGAATGAGAAATAACTCGGATTGACTGCGAGGACTAGAAGAGGTGACTGCTACTACCGAACAATAATTAGTGATTGAATAAGGTGAATTCAGAGAATCCAGTGAATGTGGATCAGGGGAGTGAAGTAGAAACACTTGTGATGCAAGCTATTTCAGCCAGGGAAAGTGGCTGGTTAGTCACTAATGTCAGTCATTTCATCAGTTTCCATGCACGATGCTAGACATTTTATTTATTGATTGCTCCGCCTGGTAGGTCGATAGTAGTACACTGTGTTGGACCACCCCACCTGCCATTTCTTTCAATGACGATGTACTGTCAATATTTTTCAGTCACAGTACAAGTTAGAAAAGTGAAGTGGTCTATATTGTAACATGGGGACCTAGCCGAAATCTATCTCACAAATATTAGCAACAATTATTTCAATCTATATCTGATAGACCACATTCTTTATCGTGACTTAACTTCTCAACAAACTTGTTCACTTAGTTGGCATAAAAAAGAGATTTTAGTCGGGGTTTGAACGTGAAACTCATTCATATGAGTGAGGTATGGTAACTGACTCATGCGACCTGAGAAAGAACAGAAAGGTCCTAACCTCAAGGCTGTGGTGGATAAGAATGCATCATGATTATATATGTAATTACATATACAAAGAAATACCCAAATTGAGAATTCAAGAGTTTCAACTTAGTTGATAAATAATTCATTAGAGGAGATTACCTCATCCATCAAGTAGTCGTTCTAACACTTACCTCAAAAATTGGGGAGTAGCTCAAATGCTAACGTCCTCAATCGGGTAGTTGGTCTAATACTGACCTCACAAATAAAGGATTCGTTATCCATTATATATAATTCAATGAAATGGTGGAATAAATGAATCACCACAAGTTCAACTAGTGGCCTGGTTCGAGCTCAAGTTATTGGAAGGATTTCAACGACAATAAGAGCTTTAGGAAACCCATATGAACCATTGACTTGGTTCGAGCTACTTGGTCCATCCGCGTGAGAAATTTAGGAAATACTCGATCAATTTCAAGATAATGACGAGACTTGGTTATAACCATTGTGGCCCCCATTCCAACGACTCCTCTGTGGTCTCCATTCTTTGAAATTGACTCGATTGAACATAACATATATCATATCGACCTAGATCAAAGTGTTATCGCTAGAGGTAAGAGGTTCATTGTATCGATCGGTAGATACGTAATTATACAACAATATGCTAAGCAACTTCTCATATTGCACCATCATTAGTAGCACTATGATCCTCTCATTGCATATCATTGGTATTCGTCGTAGTAACCAAGTCGAACAACCAAGCCAATGAGCGCATCCCTCTTATTACCTTTAACAAAGACTCTTTGGCTATGCTATGATTGGCTATACAAGGTGGGGTATATGTTGTATGTCTACTTCTATGTTTTCCATGGTAAATTATGGCTGCTATGGGGATGACTGTCACCACCTACTTCTAGAAATTATTGGGGTTGGCTAGATGGGGCGGCTATCGACAATGACTGGCTGTAAGTGGATCAACACTGAGCAGTTGGTACTGATTATAAGCTTTTGGAAACGACCTAGTTGAGTAGCCCGGGTTTGACCTAGTACCTAAGCCGACTAGTGGAGTATCCAAGCGAGGTAGCCAAAGCGGTTGGGTAGCAGAGCAGCCATAGTCGAGTAGGGAGCCAAGCCCATTCGATTAGTGTAGCAACCATCCTATCTGATCTCCATAATAAGTTTATCAATAAGATCCCTATCGGAAAAAAGTAGTGGGTAGGTAGGAAAGAGTAAAGAACTAGCTAGGAAGGGAAGCTTCGCTACAAAGGTAGGTTCAATTGGCATCAAATTCCTTTCCTAATGCCGATAAGTGACTTCATACATTTCTTCCTTAATCAACAATAAAATGGCACTTTCAGAGCTTGGGGTGGGACTTTCAAGGCAAAAAGTGAGAAATAATGAAACTGAAAAGTGGAGCAAATATTGCTCTTCTCAATATTTTGAAAGACTAAATAGGTCACACTGTAAACTTCAATAATAAATAATTGAAGTAAAACTAGACACCTATGGAGTAGAACTCAACTAAAACTAAACTACTTATGACACCTAGCACAAAATAAATCAATTAAGATGACACCTAGCCAATAACTAACTGATCGTGAGATTAATATATCGACATCCCCTTCTAATCTCAATTGTTACATGTAGTGACACTTACAATGCATAGTTGTTCTCTTTAAAATTCAAATACATTCTTGCCTAATGGATTTGTAAAAATATCTGCTAGTTGACCTTTCGAACCATAGAAATCAAGTACTATGTCCCCATCATTGACAAGCTCATGGATGAAATGAAAATGAGTGTCAATGTGCTTTCTCTTTTCGTGGAAAACATGATTTTTTAATTGTGAAATAATTGAATTTTTATCACAGTAGATTGGATTTGGCTCCTTCTGAATATTTGAAATATCTTTCAATAATATTCTCAACCACAGAACTTGACAAGGTATTAAATTTGCTGCTACATAATCTGCCTTTGGAGAAGATATTGAAATGAATAATGGTTTCTTGGATGCCATGAAATCAGATTGGTTCCAAGATGAAAAGGATAACTTGAAGTGCTTTTGCGATCATCTAAACTCCCTTCATAATCGTTGTCTGTATAACTTGAAAGTGAACAATTTTCAGAATGTGTATAAAACAAACCATAAGCTATTTTCCTTGCAATATACCTTAAGATCCATTTTTCATCCTTCCAATAAGAAATCTTAGGTGACTGAATAAACCTAGAGACAAAACTTGCTGCAAACATAATATTAGGTCTAGTTGAAGTGAGATATAACAATCTACCAACTAGACTTTTATACATTGTTGAATCAACTCGTGGTGCTACATCTTCTTTGCTCAGTTTTGTGCCTTGAGAAATTGATGTATCTATAGGTTTGCAATTGGTCATTCTGAACTTTTTAATGATATCAGTGCCATATTTTTGCTGACCCACAAAACATCCATTAACAGAATGGTGAATTTCAATGCCTAAGAAATAATTCATGACTCCTAGATCTATCATATCAAACTCTTTTTTCATTGTTGTTTTGAAATCTTCTAACATCATATTTCTTGTATAAACAATATCATCTACATAAAGGAATACTATCAGAATTTTACCTTCATGCATTTTGGTATACAAAGTTGGCTCATGATTGCTTATGAAAAAACCACTTTTAATGAGATAGGTGTAAATGCAACTATAACAAGCTCTTGGAGCTTGTCTCAAACCATAGAAGTATTTCTTCAATTTTTATACCTTATGTTCCTACGGTGGAACTTCAAAACCAGGAAGCTACTCTACATAAACTTCCTCTTACAATATACCGTTTGGGAAAGAAAATTTTACATCAAGCTGATAGACTTTCCATTTGTGCTAAGCTATTGTGGACAAAAGGGTTCTCACAGTGTCTAACCTTGCTACTGGAGCAAAGGTTTCACCATAATCGACCCCAAACTATTGTCAGAATCCTTTGGCAACCAAACTTTCCTTGTGTTTCTCAATTTCTCCTTTTCCATTTGGCTTGGTCTTATATAGCCATTTTACACCAATTCTGGTTTGATCTCTTAGAAGATCGGCTAATTCCCAAGTCTGATTCTTCTCTATGGAAACAATTTCTTGGTTCATGGCTTCTACCCAATGCTTTTCTTTAAGTGCTCCCTCGAAATGAGTTGGTTGAGATGAAAGAAATACAAAGATATTATGTTGGTCAAAGTCATGTTCCTGCTCATATATTTGTCTAATGCTTCTTGTTTTCTAATTGTCTTCTGAATATGTTGAATCACTCGTGCATTCAGTGTTTGAAGATGTACCATTTTTAGAATGGTATGGCTTTTCTTCAACCTACAGTCTTGGTGTATGTGTTGGATAGAACAACTCACTTGAATCTTCATCAACATGATCAGACCAAGATTTCTTTTCAAAAAACATTACATCTCTGCTTAAGACAACTTCTTTGTAACTGGATTATACAGTTTGTAGGCCTTTGACTGCTCACTGTAGCCTACGAAAATACATCTTTCACTCCTATCATCAAGATTCTTTTGTAGCTTCTCATGAACATGTGGAAAAGCTACTAATACAAAAATTCTAAAGTGAGATACATTTACCTTTTTACCATCCCATGCATCTTGTGGTACTATATCTTGGAGAGTCGTTGGAGATCCATTGAAAACATACAATACTGTTGAAACTGCTTCAGCCGAATAATTGTTTGACAACTTATTCTCACGAAGCATACATTTGGCCATGTTCATGATTGACTGTTTTTTCCTTTCTACTATGCCATTCTATTGTGGAGTATATCTTGGTGTGTTCTTCATTATGATTCCTTGCTATTGACAAAATGCTTTGAAAGTATTAGAGTTGTGCTCTCCTCCTCTACTGGATTTGAGGACTTTCAAAGGCTTTCCACTCTGCATGGGCCCACATATATCTGTACGGACAAGCTCTAAATGCTCTTTTTCTCTAGAGGAAGATGTGGGAAATCTGTCTCTTTTATGCTTGGACAAAACACAAATTTCATAATTACAATCTCTTTCATTCATAGTAGGGAGACCAATGACTATTGACTGTTTCTTAAGCTGAATTAGACTTTTGAATGGTATGTGGCCATATCTAGAATGCCATACCTCAGACTCATATGTTCTTGACACATTGTGTAGAAAAGAGTGTGAAAGATTTCGACTTCAAAGAGTCAAAGGACACATCCTATTCTTGGTTTTTTCAACATTTTCTACCAGTCCTCTATTGGGCAATTTGTTATAGATATAACATGTGTTCCCTTGAAATATTACATGATAACAATGATCCATCAGTTGTCCTACACTAACAAGTTTATGCTTTAGATTTGGAACATAATAAACATTAGGAATGTATTTCTGTTGATTATGTTTAGTAAGAATAGGAACAATATTTTTTCCTTCAACTTTAATGCAAGAAAGATCTCCAAGAGTAATTTATGATGTTATGGAAGAATCAAGATAAGAAAGCATATTTTTGTTACATGTTATATGATTGCTACAACCATTGCCTAACAACCAAAGATTCTTTTTGTGAGTGTCTTCAAAAATATTGCATGAAAGAAACATTGTTTTAGAGGATTCTCCTTCATTTTTGGAGAGATGGACATTGCCTCTATGCTGATCTAGTTGTTTCTTTTTGCATTCATGTTCATAATACCCAAATTTCTAGCAGTAATAACACTGGACATTATATTTGCTCCAAGGTCTGCTTCTTTGAGTTTGATTTTATGAAGTTCTCCACTGCTCTGCTACATGATGATGTTCATATCTATCTTTGCTTAGACCTCTACTTCGCTTGTTGCCACCTCTATATCCTTTGTCTCTACCTTTGCCAAAAGAGAGTTGTGCTTCGAAAGCTTCTTCCATGAAACCTTATATCAAGTTGAGCCTTTTTTCATGTGCTAGAAGTGATCCAGACAACTGTCCTACTAAGAAAGTCGTAAGATCTTTGGATTCTAGAATGGCATTACAATCATGTCATATTTCTTGGTCATACTTCGAAGGACATTCTGAACAATTTTCTCATCTGAAATCATTTCACTGATGAGTTTGATTTGATTGATTATTCACACGACTCTAGTCATGAACTCATCCACATTTTCTATGTGAGTCATCTTTAGGGTTTCAAACTGCGATCTCAATGTCTGTGATCTCAGTGTCTTCACTCTATCATTACCTTGATATGAATATTTCAAGATTTCTCAAGCTTCATGTCCTGTGGATGCGCCAATTATCTTGTCGAAAATAGAGTCGTCGACTTAGTTTTGAATATAGCATTTGGCTATGTGTTCTTTCTTTTTGAGCTCTGTAGCTGCATTCCTCTTATTCTTAGTCATGGATGCCCATATTTCTTACGTCGGCTCTACATATATAGTCTGAAGTGTATCCCAACACTCTTGGGCTTGCAGGAAAATCTCCATTCTCAAAAACCATATGTCATAATTTTTGCCAAACAAAATGGAGGTGTGTGATAAAGAACTGGAGGAAACCTTTTCTTTCAATGCAAAAAATTGCCTCTTTTAAATCTCTTTTAAAAATCATTTTCATTTCACAATTTTTATAAAAAAACCTTTAAAAATCTTTTTCCTTTCCAAATTTTTATTTAAAAGAAAAAACACTTTAAAAAATCCTTTTACATTTACTTTCAATTATCTATAAAATAAAACTTTTAAAAAATTAAAAACTCAATACTCCTTTTTGTTTGCAATCATTTTTTATTTAAAAAACACTTTTAATACTGGTCATTACAATACCTTTAAAAGAACTTTAAAAAACATCACCTTTCGTAAAAGGAGGTACTACGAATAAAGACTTGACTCTTTTTCGAAAACAAAGTTAACGCGTGCCTTTATTTTTCCGCAGCTCGTGTTGCTATGCAATGAAAATCGATTGACGCGCTTTGTGACGCACGCCCTGATTTTACCGAGTGGAACTAATCGAAAGAGAGGTTTTTAGTGGGAGTTTACTGAAAATCTTGTGCAATCGAAGTGCATTAACGGTTTTTTAGGGTGTTAAATAATATAAATCAAAATTTCACCTGAAGTTTTTCTACGGGATTCACACTGGAAAGTTCAAAAAATCGCACTAAAGAGAACTCCCTTTACTAAAGACAACTCCAATGGAAAGGGAGTTGTCTTTAGTACGACTTTTTGGACGCTGGATTTTCTGATCTACTTTCTCTAAAATTGGGAAGGAATCTATTGAAATAACAATCTTGATGGGTAATCTTGTGTAATCGAAGTGCTCTAGGAGTTTTCCAAGGTGATGAATCCATACATAGAGTAAAAAAACTAGTTTAAACAAAAGAATCAAGATTTCACCTCAAATTTTTCAACCCAATTTGAGCACCAAAAAGTCGAAAAAATCACACTATAAACAACTCCAAAAACATAAAGTGTTAATCTGTTAGAAAAAAACTATTGGGAGAATAATGCTATTCTGTTCAATGTATTCACAACAACCTTTCAAGGTGTTCCCAACAACCTTCCTTTTACACTGGGATGAGTATAGCAGATCTTTTTTTTTTTTTTAATACAAACTACGAAATGTTGTTCTCAACTAGTTTCATGTAATCTTATTCTAACTCTGTTGCCCTCAAAGCGTTTTAGGTAGTTTAAGGGACAAAAAAGAAAATGAAAAGTGAAGCAGCTTCTCAATATTTTAAAAAATTAAATAAGTTATACTGTAAACATTAATAATAAATAATTGAAGTAAAACTGGAAATATATAGAGTCGAAGTCAAGTAAAACTTAAGTGATTATGACACCTAACATACAAGAAATCAATTAAAAATACACCAAACTAGCAACACATTAATATGTGAATAAAGAGTGATAGTTTTTGCTCTAACATAGTGATAGATTAAATTTTTATATCATGTAGGGCACCATGAGCCAAGGGAAAAGTTGTGGCTTCTCCAGCGGCAGCGGATTATTATGTTTAGACGTAAGTAGCAGTTTCTGATCGATCGAGCTGATACCTAAAGAAATGAAGTATAGGTTATCATCAATTTAAAATTGACCAACGACTAACTAGCAATCGAGGGAGATTGGTGTAGCTTTGATATGCTACCACCTCCTATGTTTACACGTAAATATTTTGATCATTGGGTTATCAAGATGTTAAATTTTCTTTGATCTAAAGAGTTAATTGAGTACGAGTCTAATAACACATATGATGCAGTATGTGATGTCTTAGCATTGAATTTTATAAAACAAGCATTGGATGAGAAGTGTTTGAGTAAGGTAGAAAAAGGTACAAATTCCAAGGAAACATGGAAATTCATGGATTGAGAGTTTGGTGCAAAGGGGAGTGACATGCAACATCAGGTTATGTGACAAGCAAAGAAGTCAACCATAGATCTAAGAATATATGACCAAGACTCTCAGAGGAAAACAAAGCTTGGAGAATCCCACTCAAAAGTGGATGATGGTTGTCAAGACCATAAAATTGAAATCCATTATGCAAGCATGCATATGGATGAAGAAGATGCAACAAAGATTGCAAAGTGAGAAGATGAGGCCTATGTATGTGAAGCAGAGAAAGAGCACATAAATGCTTAAGGAATCCACTGTAATTTGCATGACACAAATGATGGTGAATTCCATTGTGATGAGATACATGTGGATGATGCCTACAAAGTTATATGTGAATTCATGAATCATGGATTTGGTGAAGTTGAAATTGTCAATGAAATTGATAATGATCACATGCATGCTCGGATATCCCACCATAGTGTGGATGAACATTAAGTTGATGATATGTGTGGTTTCTTTTTTGTAACAAGGATTGATTGTGCCAATATGGTAAGTGCAATATTTGATGTGACATTGAGGAGTGAATTTGCCACTGAAGAAAAAATATATGAAACAATTGGAACTGCTCATGAAGCAATATGCCATTTAGCAACAGTTGATGATCAAGAACAATATAAAGTGATTGAAGAGTTTTTGATGAGAATATCCACTAACAGCATAACAGTGGAACACAACCTCGATGCAGTTGAAAACAAGAGGTTGAGTAGGAAGCTCTCATTGAAGAGAGTCATATTAAGGATGTCTTTAACATTGTTTTTGAATATGCACGTGTTCAGAATAGCATGGGCAAAGAAGTTGAATGCAAGGTTGTTAATATATTTGATGTAGATTTGAAGCTCATTGAATAATGGATTTAGAAACCAATAGAACAAATTGATGCCAATATTAAAAGAGCAGTTGGAATAAAGTAATTGAATGAAATGGTGAATAATGATATTGAGTGTGGATATTACAAGAAAAAAGTAGCAAATAAAATAAGAGAGTTTGAAGATGTAATGTTGTGGCAGTAGTTCATGAACGAATATTTGAAGAGGAAGGTGTAGAAGACATTATCCAATTGTTTTTAGAACAAATTCAAAACAAGTCAAAGAAAAATTGCAACGACAACAAGTGAATAAAATGTATAGCAAGCAAGTTCAACAAAGAATGATTCAAAGAATAAAGCAATTTCGAGGATATAGAATCTGGAATGAGAGAAAAAGAAATACAAAATTTTAAAATTCTTGACTCGTTAAAAGCGTAGACATAGACCATCACTCATGTTTATGTGATAGTTGAGTAATGTTGAGTTATGCTGAGTCATACTATTGTAATTAAGGGGGAGCGTTAGAAATTGTAATTACTCCTACATGTGGAGTTAGCGAAAACTTAGAGAGTGAGTTAACTGATTAATTGAGTGATTGAGTGTTTAAGTTTTGAGTAAAATTGAGTTACGTGATAGACCACTTTTAATATGTGATAGATTTATGTGTGCATGTGAAGATATTTTAGGCCAGCATCGTGGAGAGCCTCAAGGCTTGATCATGATCTGATTTGAAGAGCGCTAAAAGGAGGTCTCCACTGCTTGTGTTTATGGTAAGAATAATCTCAGTCAAAAGGTAAAATCCCTTATATTTGGAACGCCCAACAGATAAGAAGTCTTTAGTAAGCATTTATGGGAGGTTAATTGGATTTGTGAGCATTCAAAGATGAGCACTTCACCGTCACCTGATTTATATTGAAATCATCAATAGGTTGGTAGGTGAACCTTTTGAAAAGCGTGTCAAAGGTTAGGGTGACACATGCCACCTTTCCAACCTTAATGAAACCTTAAAAATATATATTAAAAACACTTCTGTAAATATCGTTGAATATCTATAATTTGCGATGCAAGCATTATTGTTCAGGTCTCTTTTAACTCTTCCTACCAACCAGACTATATCTGTACATGACAATGACGTAAACCGCCTTTTATGAAAAAGAAGCAGATTTAAAATATATGCCGATTTATAACGTAAACCGATTTATAACGTAAACAGTGTTCTTTCAACAAGGACGTAAACAACTCTGTAAAAAAAGGAAGCAGATTAAAAATATATGCCCAATTATACTTCAATTTTCAGTTATTGAAAATAATTCAACATAATTTAAATAACCTACTCTAACATGAATTCCATTATAAATGTTTTAAATACGAGTATATCTGTTAAACGTTAAAAAACAATGTAAAAGTAAATTTCCATGGAAAAAAAAAAGGAAAACAAACCATTTATAACAAAGAAATTATTTGTAGCCTTTTTTCTTTTAAACCCAGCAAATATATACCCATGACTTTTCAAGTAATAGACAAATGAAGTCAATAATATTATGTTCAACTCTAAGGAATTTATGAGAAGTTTTCAATTTGCTTCCTTTCTTCTTTCAAACCCAGAAAATATCCTAATAAAGACCTATTAGTATAACCATGACTTTTCAAAAAATACGCAAATGAAGTCAATAAGATTATGTTCAACGCCGGATTTTATGTTTGCATAAAGTTTGTATTTGAAGTTGGTAATGCAACCGCTTCTAGTTTGTCTGCTTCTACCTTCTCCACACATTGCTGGACACATGGGGAGACTCATGCACCATACAGAAACTCGAAACACCAATATTATCTGCTTCGTCTAACGTATTACTGGTTGGTTGCCCATGCTGGATCTGCTGATTAATATCATTTTGTGCACTGTCGGGCAGATTGCTGCACTGATGAAGAGGCTCATCTATCAACAACAAACTGGAAATAGTGGTAGCTGCCGCACCTGACTTATCACTGGATGGTTGGCCATGCTGAATCTGCTGATTAACAGGATTCAGAGTCTCTGGTTGATCAACATGGTTTTTTCTTCTTAATTCACGCGCATCAGCATTAGCGGCTCTAAGGCTACCTGCAGCTCGGGCAGCGACCTTTATGCGTTGCTTTAATCGCACTGGTACTGTTGTGTAACCAGCGTTAGGAACGGAATCGGGCATACCTGCAAGGACCAAGATTAAAGAGCTGGATCACTGAAATAAGTGAATATTTATTTAACTCTTTATAGTGCCATAAGCTAGAAAGAAAAAACAAAAGGAAAAAACACTTTTCAAAATTAATACATATTTTTAGATAGATTAATGCGAAATCCTTTGGCTGTGCAAACCGGATCTTGGTGGGTATTGATGACATATAACGGTCCATAATTTTGTACAGCTACCCTAACAAATTTTATTTCTTTATTTTTTAATTATTGATGACGGGTGTGTTTGAGCAAGTGACAGGCGAAGGCACTAACAGGGATGTATTAACTAGATTTGCTAAGGCGCTCTCCGATGAAAGGAAGTTACTTTCAGAAGTAGGGTCTGCATCTCAAGAAATTGGACTCCTTCCGCGTGCTAAAGCTGTGGATTTCGATAGTTCAATTGAAATTTTTAATTGATGTATTCCTTCATGTAAATGTGTTAGAAAACTTCCACAGATGAATCTAGTAAAGGTTGAACACACAACTTTGCACACCAAAAACACTAAAAGAAACTCGAAAAGAACAAAATAATGATTCATTAGAAAATAGGTTACAATGGTCATGATAAAACATTACTGGGTGAAGATCTCAAGGTAATGCACCATAGTGGTGATCAATGAGAGGACTCAACACCTACAACAAGTTCCAGAGAGAACTAGCCAGTTGCGGGAGTGAAAGAAGGAGCAAATCAGGGAGTAAATCATGCAGAAGAACTAGCCAGTTGTGGAGTTAAAGAAGGAGCAAATCAGGGAGGAAATCATGCATAAGAAATCTTATATGTAGTCCCATGCTCTAACTAAGTGTTCGCATGTAGGTGACAGGGGAAGTTGATTCACTCCGGGAAGCCCGATCTCTGCTTGGATGTGGATCGTCATATGCATGTAGTAGATTTGTATTTGAAGACTCTCTCTCTGCATCTGCATGCTCTACCTCGACATTTGCATGCTCTGTATGTGCATCTGAATGTACTGAGTCATCATCTTGGACATGAGGTAGATAAAAGGTGTCTACATGCGGCGATTGAGGTGCATGTGAGAGATTTTCCTCAAATTTCACATTTCGCTCAATGATGAGTTTGTCTGTAGAGGAAATCAGGAGTCGGTATCCCTTCACACCATTAGGGTATCCAACAAAGATGCACTCAATGCATTGTGGATCAAGAGCTTTCCTCTTTTCAGAGGGGATCCTGGCCCATGCTTAGGAGCCAAAAACATGGAAGTGGGTGACCTCCAGTTTAGTGCTGCTCCAAGCCTCATAGGGGGTCTGATCCTTGATAGACATATGGGGAGATTTGTTTTGGATGTAGTTAGCACAATTAAGTGCTTCAGCCCATAGCTTATGAGGCAGTGACTTAGCATGCAGCATGTAGGAAGCCATCTCTTTAAGAGATCGGTTCTTTCTCTCAGCAACTCTGATCTATTGCGGAGTGTACGGAACTGTGTACTGTAACTATATGTCAGACTGAAGGCAAAGGTTCTGAAGTGCTATGTTAACATATTCCCCCCACCCCCCATTGTCTGTACAAAGGGCTTTGATCTTTCTCTCTGACTGTGTCTCAACTAGTGCTTTGAAATCTTCAATGTGCACAAAAAATTCATATTTGTTCGTAAGAAGATACACCCAAGTATACCCTGAGAATCATCAATAAATGTAAGCACATACCTTGCTTTGTTGATGGAAGGATGAGGAAAAGGCCCCATGAGATCACTATGGTTCAGATCTAGAGGAGAGGATTCTCTATGAGTCTTGCCAATGTCAAACTTTTCTCTAGGATGTTTGCCAAGGACACATCCTTCACAAACTCCTTTGGAGAAACTGATATTTGGCAAGCCTTCCACCATCTCATGCTTGTTTAGCTGCTGCATATACCTGTAATTTAAGTGACCAAACCTCTCATGCCAAATCTTACTACTATCATCAGCATGTGTAAGCAATAAGGAGGATTCAAATTCAATAAATTTAGAAAACACATACAGTCTCGCTCCATTGTTTATCTCACTGGTTCTACTTTTGGAGCTGCTATGTAGGTCATATATGTTCACTGCATCTGGAGTGAATTCCTCTCTCTTTCTGGTGCCGGAATGAGTGATCTGATAGACTGAAAGCAGGTTTACTGAAAGTTTTGGAACATGAAGCACATCTTCAAAGCTTCCATGTAAAAGTTCCACTCTACCTTTCCAGTGACCTCAATAGGTGAGTCATCTCCCATGAGGATGGGAGGTCCTTTGTATGCATGCAAAGAGGAATAGACTTCACTTGCAACATCCATATGATGTGATGCACTAGAATCTATAATCCATGCATCAGGGGAAGAATTAATTGCAACAAAAGCATGAAAATTGTTACCTTTCCCGTGTGGTGGATCCTCAGTTTTCTTCTTGGCGCCCTGAGGGATGTGGTCCCCAAGGTTGTTCTTCTGAAGGATTTTTTCCATTTGGTCAATTTGTTTCTTCATGCAAGAGGATTTCGGATGGAATCCTCTTTGATAGTAGGTGCATTTGTTTCATTTCTTCCCTTTCTCATTTCTCGAGCCAGAGGAGTCATTGAAGGGCTTGGTGTACCCTTTCTTCTTTGGATGGGAATGCACTTTTCCCTTGTCTTTTCGCTGTTGATTTTTTTTATTTGAATCAGATCTGTGATTTTTATTGTGGCTGCCATCATGCACAACAAGTGCATGCACTTTTGGAGGTTTGATTTTCCCCATGCCAATGATTTTATCTTGCTCAAAAGTAA
>APFE031244736.1:64058-95054 GCA_000404065.3 Pinus taeda | reverse complement strand
ATTTTGGTGTGTATTTTTTTTTATTTGATATCAGAAGTAGTATTGTTCATGTAACTTTTTTATGAGACATCAAAAAATATGTAAAATTAGTTTAAAATTAGCACAACCATATTAGTAAATGCTATTGATATTCATCGATTGACATCATTTTATACAATGATTGGTATATAAAAGGTAAAAAATGATGTTGATGAGTATATATCAACCACATTTACCAATGTGGTTGTGCTAGTTGATGGTTGATGTGCGTGGGCAGACTTGTTGACTATGGTTGACAATGGTTGAAGAGGGTTCATGAGTTTGATCATGGTTGATGAGGTTGACCAAGGTTCAATATCGTTGACTAAGGTTGATTGAGTTTTACCATTGTCAACCACTATTGTAAAACAAATTAATATTACATCAATTTTAAAAAGTTACATTAATGTTGACCATTATTACATGGTTACAATAATGTTACATTAATGTTAATGTTAATGTTACATTAATTTTACAAAAATAGTTAAATTAATGGTTGAATGGCTGATTAATAATGATTTTCATGGTTGACCAAGGGTTAAGGGGGAAGATTATGGTTAGGCCTTATTTACCATTGGTGAGAAATTTAATCGAGAATGAAGAGTGTTGAATGTGGATGAATATGATGAATATGGTTGACTTTCTTTAGCTATGGTCAACTATAAATATAACAATGTATTTATGTTACATTAATCTAACAATGAAAAAATGATGTTGTTAGTTGTTACATTAATGTTGAAAATGGTTGATCATCATCCACCATGGTGGAGAATCACTAGTGTTACATTGATGTTACATTAATTTAAAAAAAATACATAATCAACTCTGGTAAATCCTAAGGTAGTGTTGTGGTTTAGATACATTAATGTTACAAAAATGATTGACCATATGAACAACAATGTTGTTTGTATCATTTTCAATAACGTTACAAAAATGGTTGACTATAGTTAACCAACGTAGACCATGGTCAACCACATTTATAAAAACTGTTTGATTATGCATGACTATGTCATCACATTGTAACATTGATATTTTTTAATTATAGTGCGACATCATTTTTATATTGTTACATTGTGAAGTTGATTTTAGTTCATCTTATTGCTATGTTGATTTTTTGTTTGTCACATTGCAAAGTGGATTATTGTTTGTCATATTAAAATTGTGTTTCATTTATTTGTAATATTGTGAAGTTGAGTTTTGTTCATCATAATGTGACATGATTTTTTTATTTTTTTTATTTTTATTTTTTTTTTTTTTTTTTATATCTATTTATTATTTATTATTATTTATTATATTATTATTATTATTATTTTGTATTTATTTATTTAAGACATGCAATGTAAATCTTAGTATGAAATATAACAATATATTAAGAAAATATTATTGAACCTTATTAATTTTATTAAACAAATTTAAACCTTGACAACCAAGGTTGAATATGGTTAACCGTGGTTTACTAGAGTTACTATTATTGTCTAGGTTTGACCATGGCCAACTATTTAAATATTGAGCATAAAGCTTAAGCACAAAGGTTGACTATGTCATAATGTTGTAACATTGTTATTTTTTTGTTGTTAGCACTCTGTAATTTCCCTAGGCCAAGGAGGGAAATTCATAGGTAACCACAAACCACTTTTAGGCTAGAATCTAGCCCTTCTAGCCTTGGAGAGGGACATCTCACTTGAGGTTTCATGTAATATGGTATCAGGCTAGTTATAGATCTCAATAAGGTATGATTTTACAAAGGGTTGTTGGTAAGAAAGGAGATAGATCCATGGGGAATGGAGTCATGTCAAAGTTATTATTTGTCCAGTGATGTGGTGAAGAGAGAAGTGGTTTTTCCACAGGGATGAGTTAGACAGTCTTGGAGGTGAAATCAAGTTAAATCATTGTAGAAGGGCGAGTGTAATAAATATGAAAACATGATTTAGAGCATCAAAATTGTAGATTATTTCTAAATATTTCTTTAAGAGGAAAACACAAATTACTTGGAAAAACTAAATCAGAGCACCACTAAGATGAATTATGAATTAAACATCTGGTTCTTCCAAGCATGAAGACATACACTCTAGATATCTAGAAACATAAGAAAAACTTAAAATATAAAAGAAGCACAATACCATCAATATCTGACACATGAATTCCTACAAATTACCTTCTGACTCTCATTCACTCGCAAAAATATTCAAAAAATATAATTCACTCAAGGTGTCTCTCTCTCCAATCTAACCAATAGAAACCCCGACTTAGCGTTTTACACATTAAGTATATAAAAAAAAATATTCCATTGTTAGACATCTAGGTCAAATTTTGCAAAAGGAAACTAGTCAAACAACTACATACATCGAACTATTCACCTATTATGCATAAAAGTATGAACCAATTGCCAAACACAATTTTCTACTTAATACATCATTAAAAATTAGAAATAATTATAAAATGCCATTAACCAAACCATCCTAAGGCATTATTCCACCGAAAAACATGACTAAAAAACCTTGGGAACTCAAACAATTCTAATTTTCAAGGCGAAAACAAGACTGTGTTAAAATGCAACATTTGTTGCGAAACTTCTAGTTTCACAACAACTTTCGCAATGCTTGGAGTTTTGTATATTTGTAGTTGTCCTCTAAAAAAAGAAGCAACTAGGTAGTCTCAAAATATACTTGTGATCATGATGAATTCATGAGACATCCTTTAAAATGGTTGCAGACCTCTTGATCACCTATAGCAGACATTCATAGCAAACTGTCAACTTCCACAATAAACTATCAACTTTCGCAACACCTTCAAAAATTTAAATATATGATCACTTATTTTGATATAAAGAGTTGGAGGAAACATTTAAGTTTTGTGAAGTCCTTATAACAACACCCCACAGGACAACCAAAAACCTCAAAAATGCACTATCTCATCAATATAAAGGACTATATAAAAAGTGAAACAAGTCCTTATTGTGTTTTTGCAGACTCCACCAAAACTGATGTATTTCTAGCTTAAGAAAATTCTTTCAGTTGAAATCACATAAGCGAAATTTTTTGCGGACGCGTTTCGAGCAAAAAATTTTGGTTCATCATCAAGACTTTTGAGTAAAATGACAAAATCTAAACCTTAGTAGCATCCCCTTGATGAAGAATTACTTTTGTGTCAGCCTTTACTACTATATACAACTTTCCCTTCTTCCACTTTCTTCCAGATTTCTTGGCCTCAGTAAGTTGTCGATTCACTAACCTGAGTCTCTTCTTCAAAATCAAATTCCATGGACACAAATTTGTCACTTGACTATGCAGAGGAAATATCCACTTTAACTTGTATTTATCCTTATCTAGGAGAGGTTAAAAAATTTGTAATTTCTTAAACAAATTCAGCTTATCCCTTTGATGTTTTTCTAGAAGTCAATATACCTGTTGTTGAACTCCTTCATGTTGTTCAAACAATTTTTCAAACTCCTTCTTCTCATCAAAAACCACTTGGAAAACTCCAACCTTTACCTACAATCCAACCTTTACCTACAATCCATCAAAACCCTTGGCAAAATCCTTATTCACCTGTATATTTTACCTCTAAATATTTTTAGAAATACTTAAACACCCCACGTGCTCAAAATTCACTTATCTTGTGCCTCAAACCAAATAATAGCACATCCGTTGTGCTCCGTTTCCTCTGGATTTGACATGTTTTTGTTTTTGCCATAGTGAATAGTCTAGGGTTTTGAAGCAACTTATTTTGTACAACAATGGAGGAGTGATGATAGTTTAAACATATGATAATGACTAATAAACAAAAATATTTACACAAAAGACTAATAAATGCATATTTTCTTTAAAAAAACCCTAAAGACTTGCAAATTTTCAACAATTGAAAGAGAATTGAAAGGGATAGTCACAACGCTTTGTGAAAAATGCAACATTCAAGGAAATTGGGTTTGAGAAAAACACAAAAACTGGGTGAGGGGATTGAATACAATTTAAACACATAGGAAAATCTACACATGGAAGCTCTGCCAAGAAGAATGCAGTCTTCACAACGAAGAAATGTAAAATATGATCATTGTGTGGTATCACAACAATTAAGAGAAAAGACAGGAAATTACAAAAACAACAATCATTATGAATTAAATTTCTCTCTTTGTTGGTTTTGAATGGCTTTAGCAGCTCATGCATCGAAATTAAAAAATTTCACAGTTAAGGAACAAGGAGCGATTCAATTTTGCACTTGTGAAAACAATTTGAACTTCAGATTGAGAAGAAAATTAACATTGTGTGGAAACGCAATAAGGAGAAAGTGCATTGAAATAAATATAAATGCAGTGATTTCAAAAACACACCGAAAATAAATCTATCTATCTTGCGGGCTTTCTATATTTTTTGCTAGCTCATACATGCAATTTGAAGATTCATCTAGGGTTAAGGAACAATGGTAAGGTTGGATTTGCACCTCTGAAGGAGAATTGACCACCAGTTTGTGACTAATGTAGCGTTGTGTGGAAACTTAGCACCCCTACCTCCTTCTCATAACAAACCACTACGAGTACACCACAACGTTTGATGGAAATGAAGAAGAACTGAGCGATGTTGAATGAAGACAAAAGTTGAAATAACCTTCCAAAATTGTCTGGAGCATAAATGATATTGATGATTTCAATTTGAAAATGGAAATGATGAACACACAACATCTCCTAAGAAGCACAACACTTGAGAAAAAGAAACTAATTATCTTTATTACCGTTGTACTCCTACTGAGGTCATATCCACTCTTAAAATAACATCTAGACTCACTTGAAAGAACCTACAAATCTGTGTCCAACCCTTTATAATGATTGTTTTGATGTAGACTCGATCTCCATATTTAGATGACTAACTTATGATAACCAAAGTTTGATGACATGACCCCTCACTACTCTTCCATGTTGACCCAATGACTCACTATGATTACTCCTTTAATAATGAAGCCTCATGACTTTAGACATTTGAACTTTTACAAATTAGTCAGGCTTTACATGACAACTAAACCAAACCTAGTCCTCTTTAAACCATAATAGTAAGGTCACCATAGCCAATATTTACAAATTGACCTTATTCAAAATAGAAAGACTAACATGACCAAGATTCCTATAAAATAGGACCCTAACATTTGTGACATCGTGACATAGAGTTTTTGTTTGTCATATTGTGATGTTGAGTTTTTTTATCCTACATGTTATGACATTGAGTTATGTCCATTACAATGTGGCATGATATTTTTTATCAAAATATGCAATGTGAATTTTTGTTCAATGCATCCAATGTAAGTATTATTAGGAAACTTACTAAATATAGTATCGTATTAATGATAACACAGAGGGGGTTTTAAGACAATAATTTAGATAATTTTTTGGTAAATTGTCTTAACTCGAGACAAAATAAAAATTGTGTATTCTCTTAAATATTGTCTTTAAGCGAGTGTGTGAGATTATTGTTTTAAAAAATTGTCCTTATAATAAATACAATATATAACATGCATTATTGTCTCTTAGGATACAATTTCATTTTTATCTCTCCAGAGATAATAGTTATAGTTGGGCTTAAATACATATTGTGTTTATAGAGACAATATAAAACAATGAATCTAGAAAAATATATCACTATTGAAATAAACCAATATAAAAAGTAATTATTGAAGATAAATTACACTATTATTGATTAATTAATGTTAAGGCATAGCGAAATAAAAAAACAAACTTCTTTCTTATCGAAAAACAAAATTATTTCTTATGAATCAAGTACTCTTCTAATGAGCTAAAATCCTTTAAAAAAATATGACTAGCAATGTAAAGGAGCTCAAAAAGTAGTCTATATAGGGTGCCCCATCATAACGACACTTCACTACAACTAACTAGTCCTTCTCAATCATCAACATGATTTCTTCCCACCATATTGCCAGTATCATTCTATTGAGTTCAATCATCATCATGATTTCTGACCACCAGCTTGACAACATCTGTCTATTGAGATTAGCATTGAAGTTTATTCTATATTGCTTCTTTTCGATAGTCTGTAGAATTTCCTGCAAATTCTCTCCAAATCTACCTCTGAGATCTATGTAGAAAATATGACTATAGATTAACTCGATAAAGCAATATAACCAAAGCAAAATACTATAATCTACTTCTACTATCAAACTTGTGGAAGCTTAAAGATCGAGCTGAATCAGAGCTAAACACATATAACAAGAAGAAGAAGAAACAATGCTCATGAAACACATAAAATACTTAGGGGAAAGCCTCAACTAAAAGCCCTATTATCTATATTATCATACAAGGTGGAAATACGTTAGAATTATAGAAAGCCTGAGCTCTCATAGCTAGCCAGCTCTCAGTAGAATCCTCTTGGATTCTCACAGGAAAGAAAAGTTTCTCTCAAGCCTTCTCCTCTGCCCTCCAAGCTCCTATTTCTTTGCACAGTTACCTCTAGGATGATCTGCTTCACCCAATGTAACACTACTCTAACGCACTGTCGGAACTGCACAATCATCAAGCAACCTTACCTTGACTGCATGCATGAGTTTCCTTTATAGGAGAAAAAATGCAACTAATAGTACATTGTCCTTAACATTTAGCTCAACTGGTTCTTTCTCATAATAGACATGCATGAGTTTCTGATGAGAGAATCTTCAGTTATCTGGAGTACACTGGTTGAGTGCATGCATGCATCAAATGATTGATAACTCACAATTGGTTTCTCAAACAGTTTGGAACTAATTTAACTGGACTTAACTTATTAAACTGAGCTAACTAACTACAACTCAAATATAACTTAATCTTATCTCCTTAATTTAAGGGATAATTGTCGCATGATTGTAGAAAAACTTCTAACTTGAATTTCTCCAACTAATTAATACATAATGAAATAATTAATTATTTTTCAAGCAGCTGGTGAATCTAAATTCAAATTTTAATTCAAGGACATATTAAAATTGGAATATTTTATATTCTATTTTTATCATTTCTTGTTGCTATTTTCAACACTCCCTCTCAACAAGAAAGGAATTCAACTCGATCCCGATCTTGAACCTTTGTAATGTTCTATATGCAACACTTCTCTCAAGTGTTGTTGCTCCAACAACTTCACAAATAAAAAAAACATCCAACCTAAATTAGTATGATGCATCTGTCATCAAAGTCTCTCACTGTTATTACCTTTGTCAACTAAAAACTTTGCGCTTCGGCTAACCTTGCCTTTTCTGCACTGTTTTTGACCATTCTCTATGCTCTTCAGTATCTGACTACTCTAACCTCTGTCACTTTGATCTTCTGACTGCATCAATCCCACCGATTCCTCCCACTATTATGTACTTTAGGCTCCCGTAGCAAGGTACGATCCATGAGATAAAACCTCTCAATGGACCCTACCCAATTTCATCCTTCAGGACTATCACTTCACATTGCCCCACCTCACACCTGGAGGTATGGCTGCATGTGATCCCTCTGCCCACTTCTCCAATTATGGCTCCTCCACAATTGTCTGATACTTCTTCTGGGACTGCATGTTGAGAGGTAATTTACTCTCCATTTCAACCACCGAGTCTCTAACATTTGCCTTGCTCCCTAAGGCTTTCCATGCATCTTGAACCTCAAGAGCATATAGGTTCTTGACTCATGAATTGACTGATTCACCTGTCTCATGGTGATGTGTCTAAGGAAAACCTTTCCCTTACTGGAGACAGCATCATAGCTTTTGTCCTCCAACATCACGACCGATACCAAGTTCTTCTTTAGTCTAGGAACATTCTTCATATCTATCAAGGTGATAGGAGCTCCATGCTCCCTTTAAAAGGCAATCGTGCCTACTTCTGAAACATTATACCTTTCGTTGTCACCCACCTCTATGCACATCTTGAGGTCTTTCTCCTCCAAGGCACTGAGTAAACTTTTTTCATCGGTCATGTGGAATGAGGCTCCACTGTCAAGATACCAAAAACAACCCATCATGAATGACACCATGCATCCAATGGTGGTAAAGTCTATTTCGAACTGAGAGGCTAATGCCTCACCTTCTGATCCATCCTAGGATCCCTTCTTGGACTTCTTCAATGGGAAATTAGTTTCATAATGACTCATCTCATGACAATTAAAGCATCTCACTTTAGACTTGTCAACCTTCTTCCCTCCATGAGAAGAATTCAATTCAAAATGGGACGCCTTTCCCTTCGCTTTCCTTGCCTTTCTTGCTAAGGCCAGATTTTCTTCATCATCATCCTTGGATGATTAACCATCCCGTGTGCTCCTCTTGATCTCCACCTGCATGAGATCTGACCACAATTGTTCCTAATTTGGTGGTTTCTCCCTTTCGTTCATAAAGTCCTGGTAGCTATTCTAGCTCTTTGGAAGGCCAAGGAAAGCGAGGCTCACCATATCATCATCGACAATATTTATTCCCATGCTTCTAAGCTCATCTTTGCAAGTGGTGAGCTTGTTCAAATATGTGGTAATAGTATCACCATTCTCCATCTTGATTCTTTGAAGCTTATCCTTGAGCGCCAATTTCCTTTGGTCGCTACTGTTCTAGTAGAGGTCCTTTAATGTCTTCGACATCGAATATGGAGTATCCTTCCCATGGAGACTCGAGATAATATGGTATCGAACTCTCTCAAGGATGATTCATCTCGCCCTCACCACAAACATCTTCCACTCAGCGAACTCTTGTACATTAGTTGAACCTAGCTTTGGGATTTCTTGATCAATGAAATCCTTTAAGTCGTTTTCTTCTAATAAAGCCTCCATGCGATCTTTCCATGCTATGTAATTAGAGCTACCTTCCAAGGCATACCTGAGTCTTAAGCCATAAAATGCCATTGGCCAACCTTGAAGTATTATCAGAATTCAATTTGCACCAACAACCTTGAACTTCAAACTTCAAATTCTCTTTTTCATATAATGTTCACAGCTCTGATAAACTAGGCTCTAATACCATGTAGAATTTTCTACAAATTCTCTACAAATCTACCTTTGAGGTCTATGTAGAAAATATAATAGTATATTAACTCGATAATGCAATATAAACAAAGAAAAATACTATAATCTCCTTCTACTATCAAACTTGTGGAAGCTTTAATATTGAACTAAATCAGATATGAACACATATAACTAGAAGAAGGAGAATCAATGCACATGAAACAAATAAAATACTCAGGGGAAAGCCTCAGCTAAAAACCCCACTATCTGTATTATCATACAAGGTGGAAATACATCAGAATTATACAAAGCCTTAGCTCTCACAGCTAGCTAGATCTTTGTACAATCCTCCTTGATGCTCACAGGCAAACAAAGATTCTCTCAAGCCTTCTCCTCTGCCCTCCAAGCTCCTATTTCCTTGCGTAATTACCTCTAGGATGATCTCCTTCACCTAGTGTAACACTGCTCTCACACACTACTCTAACACACTATCTGAACTGCACAATCCTCAAGCAACCTTACCTTGAATGCATGCATGAGTTTCCTTTATAGGAGAATACATGCAACTGATAGTACACTACCCTTGACATTTATCTCAACTTGGTTTTTCTCATAATAGACATGCATGCATTTCTGATGAGGGAATCTTCAGTTATCTGGAGTACACTCGTTGAGTGCATGCATGCATCAACTCACTGATAAATCACAATTAGTTCCTCAAACAGTTTGGAACTAATTTAACTAGACTTAACTTAGTAAACTAAGCTAACTAATTACAACTCAAATATAACTAAATCTTATCTCCTTAATTAAGCAATAAGTTGCTTAATTTAAGGGATTACTGTTGCATGACTGCATAAATACTTCTAATTTGAATTTCTCCAGCTAATTACTTCGAAATGAATGAATTAATTATTTTTCAAACAGGGAGTGCTACTAAATTTGAATTTTCATTCACAATTTTAATTTAAGGACAAATTAAAATTGGAATATTCTGAATTCTATTTTTATCATTTCTTGTTGCGATTTTCGACACAGTGTTTGTAGTGTCCTATGCCATTTTTGAAACATTGTACACAATGCTCTTCTATTTCTTTGATGGAAACTTCTATATTTTCCCTTACTTCAATCTCCAATCTAGACACGTTCTCTTATTGTTGCTTCAAAACATGCCTCGCTGCTCTCATGAAAAGTATTACTTGAGAATTCTGCAAAAATTTTCTCTATCTACGATAAATTGAAGTATTTATTTATGATAAAATTGACTACACAAATTCATTCATAATTGCAACCAAAGAATTCTTAGAAATACAAAATCGAAACAGAAAAACATATATAAGGCTATAATCAATATAATTTTATTCACAATGATCAACTCATAACTACCTTGAATTCATCACATTTACAAGAGTTCAACAGTGTGAGTTTCGCTTCTGCATCATGAAGACAGTCAAGTAGGAGCTTTTTATCTAGAATGGTCTCAGCAAATTCTTCAGCTCATTTTGAACGAACCCACTGAAGGTGGTTTTCTATTTCATGTCTCTTTTCCTTGAGATAATTATTCTTTCGAAAGTAATGTTCCAAGTTAGATGTCATTTATGACTGTAATACCACAAGAAACAAAAAATAATCTCAGGTCTAATTTTATATTAAAAAATCACACTAAACCTATAGTCCAAAATAAATACCTGACATGAAAACAACCTTGAGCCGTAAAGTTGTTGCTCCAAATTCACCTAATCTTTGTGATAGTAAGGTTTTCCTTTATTTTGAGTATTTATTTCATTTCCTTTAGCCTGAATTATTTCATATTCACTTACAGATAGTTGTTTCCAGAAGGTTGCACGATCAACATGAGCAAGTTCAACCACGTTAGGCATCATGCTTAGCCCTGGTCTTATTGTTCCCTCCTCGCAAATGAAAAAGTTAAAATGTTCATGCCCAAATATATTTCATGACTGTTATTTGTGCTACTGGTCGAACACTCAACAAGTCCCCGCAACATCCAATACGATAACCTTTATCCCCATATACTTTGAACATTACACCATACAATGTAGTAACAAATTCCCTTACTCGGTATTCCTAGAGACAGCCAATGAGTCCATAATTAAAATTCTAGCCTCTATCTATTGACCCTCCTTTAACTTTTTGTCCCACTTATGTGTTCAAATTTTAACTCTTAGAGCACAAATTAATAAAATTTGATTAAATAATCCAGTAAAACCTTCTTTAATTTTTCTATGAGAAGCTATAGAACAACAATGTTTATATGAATTTCCCTTTCCATCCTTCCAGTGATCAAAGAAAAATCACCAAATACCTAGAAATTTTGGACTCATTTATCCAAATAATTTTTAATAGTTATCCCAAAGTCATTACCTCTGCAGAATTATTTGAGCCAATGCGAACCAGATTCGACTTTAAAATAATGAATATATAAGAAATAAAAAACAAGCCCCCAGAAGTAATTAATCCATTTGGACTTTGTATGGCTTCATCATAATTATTTGAGCCAATGCGAACCAGCTTCGAATTTAAAATAATGAATATATAAGAAATAAAAAACAAACCACGATAACCACATAATCCGACCATGTCCGGCTTCGTCATAAAAGATCGGTGAATTAGAAGTTTCTCACCTATCTTGGAATCTTTTTCATTAACACATTCTACATACTTATATTTTTTTCATTAACCCATTCTACATTCATGAACACAGAGAACAAACCTGTGATAAAACCTAGATAGAAAGTAAATGCTTATCTTGAAAAAGGTAGGCATTACAAGCCTCTTGAAGAACAAGGGAGCTACTGCCGTAGCGGTAGTCCCTGCCCGGGGGTGCAAATTCCAGGCTGGTTGTAAATTGCTGGAATAAAACTGAAAGCTATGATTGTAAATCCTTAGGCTATAATTAAGTTAAAAATAATACATTTCTGAAAAAGTATGCAAAAACAATTCTTCGGTAACTTACCTAACTCAACGCTCCGTCAATCTCTCAATATTCATTAAAATTTCTTGTCACTTCCATAAAGTCTTTAATATAAAGGCTCAAGATGGTTCACTGAACCAAGATTAGCAAGGTTGCCGCCGCAACAAAGGATAAAAATAGGTCCATCATCAGGAATGCATGCGATAGAAAAAGCACAAAAAAATCCATAGTTTATTACCCACATAGTAAATATCATGAAATATTAAAATAATAGGGCCAACGGGTTGTTAGCCATTATAAATACTTTGATGAAATCTCTGAAGCCATGGTAGAAGCCAGAGTTTGGCTTTAAATATACTCCTCAGTACTCATTTTCAAGGAGCATTGCAAAGACGAAAAACAATCCGTTGTAAGCCAAGTACGGTGATTGCTCTGTCCGAATAGTGTCAAGGGGCTTTGCTAGGCGACTTTTCTATGGCAGGAATGTGGGAGGAGTAAAAGAAAAGTCAAAATATCATGAACATGGTTTTTACTTGTTTCTTTGAAACTGAGATACAGAGAATTAAGGCTGGTTTTTACTTGTTTCTTTGAAACTGAGATACAGAGAAATGAGGCTCTAGAAGGAAAGAGCCATTTTACACAGGGATTTACAGTCGTTCGTACTTGTTGGATGCTTTAGAGAATATGTTGTGCATTGGGTGTTCATATATTGTTTCCATTTATTTTTGTAGTTTAGACTCAAATATTGGATTAAAAAACAAATTTAAGATTAAAATAATGGACCTGGAATTAAAATAAAAATAAAAAATCTATTTTAATAAAACAAGGATTAGAAAAAAATCTATTCTAAGAAATATCGTTTCTAAGAAATAAGAAATATAATCTATTCTAATAAAAGAACGATTAAAAATAATTTATTCCAAAAAATATCACTGTTATCACTCTTAATAAAGAAAAAAATACAAATAAAATAAGAAATCTAGTCTAATAAAAGAAGGATTAAAATAAAATAAAATAAAAAATTATTCTAAGAAATATCACCACTGTTAATGAGATGTAGGATGCACAGGAAACCATTATATGAAATAAAGATCCAAAATATAAAATATGCACATTGCATTTCACCCATTAAAATATAATATTAATAACAAAGTAATGGAAACCATTATATGAAATAAAGATCCAAAATATAAAATATGCACATTGCATTTCACCCATTAAAATATAATATTAATAACAAAGTAATGATAAAAGAGAAGAGAACCAAATAATATAAATCACTAATCATGACACGTGGTATGAATTGGTATGAATTATACCAAGTGTAAACATAAACAACAACAACACCATATGACAAATTAAATTAATCAATTCTATTAACAATAAATAAACCCAATACAAAGCAACTAGTGTTGTGCTTTACATCTTGAACAGAAATTATGAACACAACTAACCTAAAACATTCGTGGGAAGAAAACAATTAATGTAGAACATTAACAGAATGTCATTTTGACAAGCCTTGAACCAGGAACAAGCATGTTATAGTTACAAATACCTGACTGACATACTCTATAGCATTAGAGGAAAGGACATACTTTATAGTAGCTCCTCCCTTGCCAATTATGCCACCACATACAGAATTTGGAAGAACCAGTCTAACTTGACTTCTCATCCACATCATTGTTATCGTCAGCCTGTTCCAAAAAATGCAAGAATGTGCATCAATAACCCATGCAGTTAATTTTGATTTACTGTTACCGGGTAGAACGGCAGAAATCTTAAAAGCCCGAGTAGTTATACCATAAAAAGGAAATGCATACACATGACACATCATCAGACTACCTACTTGCAAATACAAAACCACAAAAAACACATGGGCTTTGCAATGCTACCTCGCTCAGCAGTTTCTGGAGAATGAGATTAACCGCGGTCAGTATTTCATTGATGGATCCCGTCACTAATATTATCCTATCAGTTGTTCCAGGAAAATATTCATGATTGCGTGAGAGCTGAATCCTAGCCCCTGATTGTGACTGAAAATCACTAACAGTAGCACCACCCTTCCCAATAACCGATCCCGCTGCTGCATTTGATACCAAGAACCTGAGACAGGAGGATGTCTTGCTCCCTTCCTCTGAAACAGAAAAATGCATAAAAGGTTAGAGAAGGGAAGCAAGTATTAACTAAGAAACAATGATGAACTCAAGAAATGTTCCCAGAAGGAAAGCAGTGATCGCCTGCGATTTAGAAGATTCCTCGTGTGACCAAAACTGCAAGTGTTACATAAAAGCTCCGGTCACATGGGGCGGACAGTAAATGGACTAAAGCTTTAACAAGCAAATACTGACTTAAACCCTATCCTGGTATACAAACACCCGCATTTTCAGGGTTGGCAAAATTAGCTATATGAACCCAAATAAAATCCAACTCCCTATGTCAGGGCAACTGCCGCGGGATAATCCACCCTTTGGCCCATGGTCTCATTGATTGGCAATAGCCTAGCGCCCGCTGAAGAAGTAGCCAAAATCAGATATCAAAACATAAAAATTAGGGCAAAGGGCTTGCTTGCTTACCTGAGGGTTCGAATATCAAGCCGTCCCGCTTGGGAGAATGGGAGGGCGATGAACTGTATCCGGAAGCAGGCGACTCGGGCGTATCCATGGGTGAGAGATCCAGGGCTTCATTCATTGCATTCGCGATTCAATCTTCCTCTGTATCTGCAATTAATCCCGCGCCTATAACTGGTTAGCTTCCACCAAGAATACTGTACTGTTGAACCCCTTTTGCAGATGCAGTGGGCCGACGTCCTAATACAACGACACGGGTGCAGCGCATGCACAAAGACACGGACTTTGGTTAAAACCATTTTTCGGATCTGCACATTCAACAACTTAGCATCTAGACTTTGGTTAAAAAAAAATTTCAAATCTGCATATTCAACAACCCGGCAATAAGACCTCCATTTTAAAACTTTGGATAAAAGCAAAATAACAGCAAAGCTCGAAAATAAAAGTTTGGATAAAACAGAAAAACATCACTTAAAATTCTTTGGTCAACTTGAATTAATAAGCAGTCAACGTCGATGAGAATACTAATAGTCCCAGGCAGGGACTAATAAGACATAGAATGCTATGAATTCCTTCAATTCCTTTTGAAGGAGTCATTCCTTTAGAAAAGGTTCTATAGTTGTCCCTAACTAGCACATTTGAGAAAATTGTCCACAACTTAACATGTTCCCAATGTTGTTAAGCAAAGGAACACTACATCACCATTCAAGAGATAGTTTCAGCTACTTTCATGAACAACAACGAAAAGCTAGGACCTTGACTGCATGTGATATATTCAGCATTGAATATACGTGAAACTTATTTTATTGTAATGATCCATATAGATCCATGGGGAATAATTGAACATACTTTTTAACAAATGGGAAAATTCCAATACGACTAAAAGAAAATGCCTTAGATGTGTTTCATTAAGACATTCTACATTCTTGAAATAAAGCACAAACTTGTGAAAAATCCTGGATAGAAAGAAAATTCTTATCTTCAAACAAATAGGAATTATAAGCTAACTAGATTCCTCGAAGAACAAGGCATGAAATGGTCTGAATTCCTTCAAACAGAGAAGGATTCATGCCTTTATGCATGCTTCTATAGTTGTTCCTAACTTGCACATATTATAAACCTCATGAACATTGAAATCCCATCGTCTTCCCCATAACATCCAAATGGAGGGTGGGTTAAAATGCCAACCATAATAGTAGTTGGAAATGGGACTTAGCCAGCCTCCGTCCTCAGTTGGAGTATAAATGAAGGTGAACTTTGCTTTAAGATAGACTTACGTTATGCAACAATTTGGTCAATAAAATATATGACTTGCAATAAATTCAAATTATTCTTTGAAGTGAACATCAAGTGAATGCAGAAATACAATGCATACTCGAAGCTAAAACATAAATTGATCATAGTTTATAAATCTTTAAAAATAAATTTCAAATTTTTCTTAAATTAAGACCAGTCCAGTGGATGTCTTGGCTTGTCCAATTACCAAATTTGAATTATGAATTCAAATCTAAATTTTAGATTTCTGCTAAGGATGAAATCAATCCAAGATCATATAAACACTTTAACCAAACACTTAGGATTAGGTTACTATTAGGAAATAAAAAATACTCAATAAAAGAAACCCCCTAATATGAATGAAATGAGTCTAATATGAAATATTTTCAAATATGGAATATAATAGCGTTAGATAAAAGTAAATAAATAAATCTGGATTAATCAAATCTTTCATCGAGTGAGAAATAGGTAAATCACAATAATAACTCAAGGAAAATTCTGAAATACATCTTGATTACTTCTACTTATCACTATTTGTCAAATCTATGTTAGGAACTTATGTAAATGAAATAGAGAAACACTTGAACTTATGTAAATATGGTTTTAATAACTTTTGATGTAATTTCTAAATTTACTTATGTAATGTTAATCACCTAACGATGAAAGAAAATTTGAAATTTATAGATCTAGGGGAAAATACAATTAGATTTTTCAAGATACTAATCTTAAAAGAAAAAATTTGAATGATATAAGTGTAGGAAATGAATATTCATTAAATTTATACAACTAGACTTGGAATTAAATCTAAACTAATGATATTCAATATCTTTCCTTAAGAGTTTCAATAAACAAAAGAAAGAGAAAGAATTTTGTATGTTTTGTATATTTGGAGGTCGATGGAAGAAGGAAAGTGCCCGATACTAAGGTTAATGGGGTAAAGAAGAACATTTTCTAAATGATCTTTGCTAATTGATTATAAAGTACGAGGTTAGAGTTTTGAAAACTTGGCAGCCTCCTTGGTAATTTAGATGAAAATAGAAACCAAAACCCTAGAAAGAAGGGGTCATAGTAGGATCACCTTTAAATAACAAAACCAATGAAAGTCTAGTAATTGAAATTAATTACTATGGTAGAGTTCTTAGAGGATAGATAAGGCGGGGAGTCATTGAACAATCACTAAACTAAGAAACGAGGTGATTTGCCTCACATGCAATGTTCCTTTAAAGTTGTAAGAGTTTGTCCTTCAAATAACTTCATTAGTAACTTACGTATGAGACTTGAGTCTTTGGTGTACACATTCAATATTGAGCACAAATATGGGAGCCAAGGGAGAATAACTTGAACCAACACCAAATCACCTCAACAAACATATTCAACAAATTGTATTCTCAAATGCCAATCAACAATAATGAAATGGTGTCAGGGGGTGCCTATGATATCTATATATATATATATATGAGGATCAAAAACCCTCTTATTACAATAATAGTATTCTCATTTAATATTTAAATAGTCTAGGAGATCACTAAGGGAACAAAAAACCACATCTCCAACTAAATATGAGGAGAATGCCAAAAATACATAAACCAAGTAATTATGCCACATGTGCAAGATTCTTGTTACACTAAAACTTGTCACCATGACTATTTGCAGTTAGTATGGCTCCATCAACTATCATACTATTCTCCTTGGCAAGTCTCATACCTCTGCTCTCCATGTCAAACTTCAAGAAAGAGAGAAAGCCTTTAAAAATATATTTATCTCTGGGTACGCAGTTTCTCTCAACTTTACCTGCGTGTACGCAACCCAAGTTCACAATACCTGCGTACTTGTACGCTCTGTATGTAAAGGGGTGGGTGCGTACCCCTGTAAAGGTCAAAAGGCGCGAGTTTCATCTTAAAAAAGTTACTTGTGGCCATTTCTAGAGCATTCTAGAACCTTGTTCGATGTGTATTGAGCGCTTCTAGATGGTTCATATATCCCTATGAAAGAGGAACTTATCCCATCAAGAGGGGAGCTATCCCATACAAAGAGGGGCTTATCCCATTGATGGTGGACCTGATTAACTTCCTCTAGAGCACTATAAATACAGGCATTGGGACAGAAGGGGGGAGGTTGAAAGTTGAATATTCCTAAGGGTAGATGCTGCTGGAATTAGGACTTCCTTGTAGAAGCTTGTGAGGAGAGATTCCCATCCTTTCTTGTTTCATTTGGAAGTGGGTGAGCTTATCAAAGTAAAGGAGAACTCTTGCTGGACCCTGGGAAGGACCTGCATAACACCAAGGCTCAGGTTGTAATGGTTTCTTTTGTTTCCTATTAATACAAATAAGTCCATTCTTCTCAACAATTTGTTATTTATGAGTTGTTTCATATACTCCTTGTTCTGTATGTTAAATATGTTTTATTTTATGAGATATTCAGGTGCTATTTAATCGTTTGATTGTTAGTGAATGCAAGTTTCGGAGAGAAGGAGGTGCTCATCCGGATCGATGAGGCTGGACTACTACAACAGCGTTGGACTACAGGTAGGATCTAAACACTTGATTTCTTATATGGTAAATGCATATTTGGAGAAGGATTGTTCTTAATTGTCTTGTTTGTCACTAGAAAGCCTTAAGCTTCTAGGGAGGTTGGTTTTGTCCGCAAAAGTGACTCTTTCTGCCTGACAAAATGGCGACTCCACTGGGGAACTCCATTGATGCGAATGATTTTTCCTTTGTGTGAAACTTTGATCTGAGAAAAGTCAGTTGTTTTCAGGTTTTTGGCTGTTTGACCGTGTATTTGGGTGGGCTAGCTTAGGGTTAAATTAGATTTTAGTTTTTCTTGGTTTTTCCGGTAGTACGCACCCTCTGCATTGAGCACAGTGCGTACCTGTACGCACTACAAATTTATGCACAGAGCAGACCTGCACCTGTCTGAATAGGTCACCTGCGTACCCTGTCAAAAATTGAGAAAATTTCAATTTTTCCATTTTTCTTCTTAGATTTTGTCTTTAATTAGTTTTTACTGCCTAGATCCACTGGTTACCTGTCAAAGATCTTCACCTGAACTTGTTTCTTTAGCGTCAAGAGTTTTAGTGGGATTCATAGAAGTTCTAGCCCTAGGGTTTGATTTTGCATTGGTCCTGTAGTGACTTTGGCTTTAGAAGTTGTGAAACCTTGGATCTCTCTGGTTTTATCAGTCTTCTTGGGAGTCGGACCTGTCATAAAGTCTACTTGTGTGAGCAACCTACCTTTGTGTTGTCTCTTTGCGGAATTTCGAAGTAGCTTGTTGATTGAAGTTGTGAATTTCATTCTTAAGAAAAAGAACAAAAGAGTTTGATTTTTGTTTTTGACTGGTTTATGATTCTGCATGAGCTGGTCCTTGGTTTGATTGTTGCTGAGTAAAACAACCTGGAATCATCTTTGTAGGCTTTTTCCTCGTTAGATTTGCTTTTAGGTAAATTTCCTTTTGATTTTCTTTTGAGTGAGTGTTTCATAGATTTTTATAAATTTTGAGATTGCTTTTTGTTAGAATAGTTTTATATGATTTGTTAAATAGAAAAAAAAAATACAAAAACATCTCCTTTGAACAGTTTGTTTTAAGTAGCATTTGAAGTATTTTGAACAAGAAAAGAATTTTCGTGCAAGTAATGAGTGGTCATGTGTTGTATGCTTGGAAAAGATAAAGAGATTGTTTCTTTGATTGTCTGTTAAGAAAGTTGCTTTTATCAAAGTTTGCATTTTCCAACTCTCTTAGCTAGGGAATTCATTGAAAAAGAAAAGTAGTGTAAATCATCCTAAGTGCATCTTTTTAGTGGATTTGAGTCGAGTCTACACACCATCAGTTTCATCTCCGCTACCTTTTGTCTTAAAGAAAAGCCATAAAAATTAACGCTTAAAGTAAAATCGACTTAGTAACTTTTCTTTTACTAGGGCTCTGAAGCACCAATATAGATCAGGCTAGTGTCTTGGAGTAGGAGAGTAATTAAATCTCCAACAAAGCAAAACCAAACAAGTAGCTTATCTTGTGGTAGGATACATCCAACTGTTGCATTTATACTATGGGAAAGCTTCTCTTAAAGGAGAAGCACGAGCTTGTGTCCGAACCAGTGAGGGGATCAATCCTTCCTTGTTGGGAACGACGCCAGACATGCACATATTACAAACGGTAAACCTCAGATTAACCATTGTCGAGGAGCCTGGGGTCACTTATCGGTAAACCTTGGATTATTCTCAAGGAGCCAGTAAGGGGATTGAGCTTGATACTCTGCCCTTGCGTGCTGTCGGAGTGTAGACTGTTCCCCCAGGTGTATTTGTTGCTGTTGGTAACCTTAGTGACCATTATCTTAGGATTCTACCCAAGATGATGGTGGAGGGAAGATCCCACTGTACCTGGAGCAGACGTCGACTAGACTCACTTGGATTTTCTTGGGGGTTCACGTCACTCGAGATGGTTAAAGTGGAGGAACTTGGTCTAGTCTATTCATTAAGCAGGTTGTCGGGGTAACTGTTCCACCCGCCATTTCTGTACTGAATTCTACGAGGTTGGGCTTCATCACCAACTAGTGTTTTCGGTCCGGATAGCTTACTGTTTGTGTGTGGTTTGACGCCCTAGATTCTTTAGGCGTGTGTTTCCAATTTGATTGGTTCTTTATCGAATTTTGGTTGTTTAATTTGAGATTTTACTTTGTTTTTGTGTGCAGTAGTTAAAAGTTTTAGCTGCGGCTGAATTACCAAGATAGTCCCGTAGACTTCGGGGCAAGTCACCTGAGGTTGTTACCGTGGCCGATTTGTTGAGGAAATCCCGTAGATTGCGGGGTGAACCTCCTGAAGACGTCCCAGGTCATTACGAAGGTTTGAAAATCCTTGTAACTCCTCCTAGTGGCAGTAGAGTAGTTTCACCTGAAGAAGCAGAGACTTCATTGGTAGTCCATCCAGATTACCAAAGCCTAGAAACAGGTTATAATCCTGAAGCTGTTGAAGTTTCCGAGCTTGCTGGTAGTTTTTCATCTACTAGTGATATAGGCGAAGAACCTGAAATATCTGAACCTGTTACTCCAACTTCTAGTCTTCCTGATTCACCTAGGGTAGAACGAGTCATCACCAAAAATCTTCCTTCTGGTTTGATTGCTATTGAAGAACTTGCTCGAGAAGAAGAAATAGGCGTTTCTTACCTTGAAGATCAACCTACTATTGATCTGAGAGAGCGTGAATCCATATTTTACAGTCCTCCTAGAAGTACTACTTGGTATCTTTCGTTAACAAATTATTTAGACAACTCAGGGTCAAGTTTTTCTCCACCTCGTACTCCTTTTCCACCCGGAGGTTTCACTACTCCTGTATATATGTCTAGTCCGTTATCCATGTATTCCCAATCTTCGGAAGCCTATTTATACGGTGGTCCGTCTGTTCCTGTTGGGTATCAGTCCATTTCTGGTACTTTTTCCGGAGCATCTCCTCGTCCTATCGAACAAAAGTCGTTAACTGGAAGTAGTGGTCCTAAACAGTTGAGTGCAGAAGAAATTCTGATGATGTCAGGTCAACCTCAAGGCAGTCAGTTACCGCCTGGGGGGAAACCTCAAGGTACTCAATATCTGCCTGGGGGGCAACCTCAAGGTACTCAATTTGTGCCTGGGGGCCAACCTTAAGGACAGTACATACCTACGGGACAGTACATTCCTCAAGGTCAACCCCAGACCCAATATGTGCCCCAAGGTCAACCCCAATACCAGTACGTACCCCAAGGTCAACCTCAATATCAGTATGCACCCCAAAATCAATATCCTTACGTACCTCAAGGTCAACCCCAGTATCAGTATGTGCCTCAGGGTTATCAACCCCAAGGTCAGTATCAACCTCAAGGTTACCAACTCCCTTCTGGTCAACCGTATTATCAATCTTACCCTCAACTCGGTTATGGTCCTCAGTATCCTCAAGGTCAATACCAAAAAACGAATTTGGTGTGGGATCCTTCTCAAAATCAACAGGTTTTGCAACCGAATGTGCAGTCGTCATCCCAACCTAGACAGGCCGCTGGTCCATCTCAGCAACCCATCCAGTCTACGGCTCAAACTTCTGCACCTTCTGTAGTTTCTCAGGTCGGGCCTAGTACACCTCGTACTCCGCCTCAAACGTCTGCTGCGACTACTGCAACATCTTCTCCATCTACCCCACCTTCTTCTAGAGTATCAGTAGCTCCGGTTTCCACTGTTCCTGCATCTGCTCCTCAGACCTCTTTACCTCAGTTTGGATCTACGGTTGAGACTTTGGTCCAGATGCCTGTAGGAAGTACGGTTGTTACTTCTCAACCTCAATTTGTTCAACCTTCGTACTAGGGACAATACCAACCTCAATATGGTCCTGCTGTGCAGCAACCAACCTACCAGAATCAACCGTATCCTGGGTACACTTATCAACAACCTCAACAACCCTAGTACGGTCCGGTTAATCCTGGTTTTCCGGTAGGACACAATATCCCGAACGCGATTCCTATTCCAAGTTATCCTAGATATCCTCCTTATGGGGATGGTTTAGTGACCTAGAGTTTTAGGGATCCGAATCGGCAATTTCCATTTATCGCAACTTTGGATTTACCAGACTTGTCACGCCTAACAAACGATCCAATCAATTATCTTCCGTTTTGGCCACCAATGCCAAATAAGTTGCCCAGTGACATACCCAAGTTCGAAGGTAAGTCTGGAGAGGACCCGTCGAATCATGTGATGACTTACCACCTCTGCTGTGCCTCAAATTCTATCTCGGATGATTCGATCCGCTTACGTCTTTTCTAGAGTACACTCATTGGTCTTGCGGCCAAGTGGTACATTGAGTTACCACGGGCCTCTTTTTACAATTTTAGCCAGTTAGCTACCTCGTTCTTAACTCACTTTCAGTTGCCGGTCAAATACGATAACGGCATGGAGTTACTAACTTCACTAAAACAATCGACGTCCACGTATATTTTCGATCATATTCATGAATGGAGACGTCGAAGAAGGTTAGTGAAAGTTTTTATCCTAGACCAAATCTTAGTTGAATGGTTTGTTAAATCATTATTACCGAAGATTACTGAAGACATAGCTAAGGCCGGAGTAGTTACTGAGGAGCAAGTCATTGCTCAGGCGCAGTACCTTGACTTAGTTTACACTCATTCGAGTACGTTACACGAGAAGATCCAATATCTTCCAAAATCAAATCAAATCGCTGCTGCTCCTTCAGGATTTCATGCTGCTGATGGTATGATTGGTACGGTGAACACAAAGAGAAAGAATAAATCTTCTAAGAATTCTTCTCCTATAATCACCCTGCCTGACTTCGCGACAGGAGAGTCTTCTCCTGAAATTTCCGCCGATATTCACGCCGTAGAGACATCTATGGCCAAATCAAAAAACGGTGGAAAGAAGAAGGGAAGAAGAAGAATAAAGTAGACAAGGCTCCAAAGGAGAAAACAGAAAAGTCGGAAACCAATGATGAAAAGCGCAAACTTCGATATCCTTGTCTTATTTGTGAAGAGGATCATTTTACAAGAGATTGCCCTCATCGGGCCGAGGTTGTGAAAATAGTCAAAGGTTCCCCAACTCCTGCTGTTCTGAAAGATCCATTTCCAAAGCAGGAGACTAAGATGATAGGTTCTTCCTCGAGTGCCAGTGAAGAACCCATATTGATGATGTCTCTTGTGAGGATTGCAACTCAATCGCAAGATTATGGTAGTAAGAATCATGTTGACGGCAAGGAAGCAGAATCTTCTCATTCTAATCCATCAACCTCAGCTCCTGGTTCTGATCCACTACAGATCGAGAAACCTAACCCAGACTTAGTAATCAAACCACCCGCCAAGGGTATACTTCGAAAGTCTGCCTTCAATCCACATGTGAGAGCGGCTCAGAATTATAACATCGTTGAGGACTTATCTATTTCACCCTCAGCGATGTCGGCTTTGGAAGTGCTGCAATCATGCCCAGCACAACGAAAATTACTTTTGTCGGCTATCAGAGCTGTTGATGTTCAGGACCCGAACGTGATAATCTTTGATCTAGAAAATAGTACACCGCGTTTACCTCATCAAATGGCTTTCCAGATTCCAGTGATAGTCAAAAATAGGCCTATTCATCAGACTCTAATTGATGAGGGAGCTTCGACATGTATTATGTCGATCCAGTGTTGGAGATCGCTTGGTTCTCCTTCACTGAACCAATCCCTGACCATCCTTAAGGCCTTTGATGGCCGTGGGTTCCGTCTGTTTGGCATTCTACAGGATTTTCCTATAGAGGTTGAAGGAAAAATCGTTAGTCTAGATGTGGAGGTGGTTGATGCCCCTCTGGACTACAACCTTCTCTTGGGTCGAAGTTGGTCATATGCTATGATAGAGGTAGTTTCATCGGTCTTCAGAGTAATAAAGTTTCCATATAATGGCAAGATCATGACAATAGGCCAGTTGGCTTACTTTTCATCCGACCCAGCCTCTTCAGAGAGTATCCAGCATGTCGGTAAAACAACTATCCCTTATAGGGACGTTGGCGTAGCTTTAGTTAAAGATTCCGGTTTACTGGGAACTTTTCCTTTTCCTCCAAACAGCGCATCGTCTTCATTTGCATCTATTCATATGATTACATCAGACACCATTATTTACGACGATCCATGGATTGTCCATTCTGAATCTGCGATAGACTCATTTGGTGATGCTATGCCTTTGAGTCCATATGAAATTGCTTATGAAGCCGTAGTGTCTTTTACCGACCCGCATTCAACCGAAATTGACCAAATGAATGAGGTCCGTGAGGAATCACTTTTCGTGTCAACCTCAGAGTTAATCGTGTTTCCCGAAGTTGTGTCATCTGACGAACACCTTCGTGAAGTCCTATATGTATACGATTTACCATGGGACGATCTTCATCATAGATCTTCGTTTTTACCTGAGGATGATCGTTTCGAAAATGATTTCTCATCCATCTTTACCGCTGAATATGTCAAAGAAGCTCAGAGTCCAATGAAATATCCTGATTCAGAGCTGAATTGAGGGAATATTTCTCGAACTATTCCCATTGACATTTCAGTGAAGCCCAGAATTGTTGAGAACATTCATATAGGCGCCTCGTGTACATATGATGAAATTCAAACTTACAAGGCCCTATTCCAAGAATTATGCGACGTGTTTGCCTGGTCTTACGAGGAAATGCCAGGATGCTAAACCCGTCCGGCAACGGTTGCGTCAGATTCACCCTCGAAAAGCGGTTGCGATTAATGCAGAAGTCGAGAAGCTATTGAAAGTAGGTTTCATTTATCCGATCCCGTTAACGGATTGGGTATCGAATATTGTTCTGGTTAGCAAGAAACAAGGAACAATAAGAATATGTATTGACTATAGGGATATAAATCGAGCTTGTCCAAAAGACAACTACCCAACGCCCTATATCGATCAAATAATTGATGATTGTGCTGGAAGTGAACTGTTTTCTTTATAGACGGTTTCTTGGGTTATAATCAAATCAATATTCTACCTGCCTATCAACCAAAAACGACATTCATTTGTCCATGGGGGACATTTGCTTATTGCAAATTACCTTTTGGGCTTAAGAATGCCGGAGCCACTTTTCAACGGGTGATGTCTTATGCATTTCATGACATCAAGCACATTGTGCAGCCGTACCTCGATGATTTTCCTGCTCATTCCTTACATCGAGCTGATCACCTTGTCCACTTACGGGCAATCTTTATGAGGTGTAGGCATTATCGTATTCGGTTGAATCCGCACAAGTGTGTATTCTGTATAGAAGCGGGTCGATTGCTGGGATTTCTTTTTTCAAAAGCCGGCATTCGCGTCGATCCCTCGAAGTTCAAAGCTATCATCAAATTGCCTCCTCCTTCGAGTCTACACAAACTCCAAAGTTTGCAGGGGAAAGCAAAACTTTTTACGCCAATTCATTCCAAACTACACCGAGGTCACTAAGGTTTTTACCTGGTTGTTGAAACAGAACGCTCAATTTTCTTGGGATGAGATTGCTGAGCAATCTTTTGATGCACTAAAGCACACGTTGACCCATGCACTATTGCTGCATCCTCCCAACTACAACCAGGACTACTTCTTATACCTCGCAGCTTCACATTCCACTATTGGAATGGTGTTAGTCCAAGAAGACGAATTCGGAACGGAACATGTGATATATTATCTTAGTCAGACCCTAAATCCAACTGAGTTAAAATACTCCCATGTGGAGAAATTGGATTTGGCAGATGTTCAAGCTGTCCAGCGTTTCTGTCACTACATTTTACTTCGTAAAACTACAGTGATTTCGGATTGCAACCCTATGATTTATATTTTGACTAAAAAACTACTAGGGGACAAGTACTCTAAATGGATCATTATCTGACAAGAGTTCGATTTGGAGTTCGAGAAATCCAAGTCTAAGAAATCCTTAGTTTTCACAGAGTTAATGTGTGATTTCTTGCGTGCTGACATAGAGATTGTGGCAGAGGAGTCCATTGCGGACGAATCTTTGTTTCTCATCAGCGCTTTAGATCCGTGGTCTGGGGATATAATCGTCTATCTCCAGACCCAATCTTTTCAACCTGAAATTTCAAAGTCGGAGTGTCGAAAAATTCGGTTCCAGTCCCAACAGTTCAAAATTATTGGAGATACTCTTTATTGCCGTGGGGCAGACTTGGTTTTTCGACGCTGCTTAACTCACGAAGAGGCTGAGAAGGTTTTGAATGACTGTCACTCTGGAGCGTGTGGCGGTCATATGTCTGGGTATGCCACAGCCCAAAAGATATTGCGCGCTGGCTACTTCTGGCCGTCTTTATTCAAAGATTGTATTATTGCGGTTCGAAAATGCCAGAACTATCAGGTGTTTGATCGAAAGATGTGCGCACCACCTGCTCCTCTCCACCCTATAATTGTCGTTGGTCCTTTCGCCAAATGGGGTATCGATTTTATTACTTGTAACCTTCACTCGGCCGGGGGGCATGCGTATATCATCCTCGCGGTTGATTATTTTACTAAATGGGCCGAGGCGATGCCTACATTCGAGGAAGACGGCAAAACGGCAACAATTTTCGTTTTCAATCACATTATTGCTAGGTTTGGTGTCCCACAAGAAATCATCATTGACCATGGGCGCCATTTTCGAAATGTCATGATGATCGAACTTACAGGCCAGCTTGGTTTGCGCCATGATAGCTCTACTCCTTATTATCCACAAGCCAACGGTCTGGTTGAGTCTATCAACAAAGTTCTGGGTATCATGATCCGACGAATCATTGGTATTCATCGGTTGAATTGGCACAACATGTTATTTTTATCGTTATGGGCATACCGAACCTCAGTGAAAACATCAACAGGGTTCACTCCTTTCCAGCTAGTTTATGGCTTGGAAGCTGTGTTTCCCATTGAATGCGAAATCCCATCACTTCAAATGGCTATCGAATTACTTCCAGCTACTTCCGAAGAGGAGAAGCGTTTATTATACTTAGCTCAATTAGATGAGACTCGACGTGATGTTGCATTGGCAATCGAGACTCACGCGAAACAGATGAAAGCTCAGTATGATAGAACTGTGACCCCTCAGAGTTTTTTGGAAGGAGACCTAGTGCTATTATATGATCAAGCTAATGATAAACTAGGTGCTGGAAAATTCGTTCCTATGTGGCATGGGCCCTACATTGTCAAGCGAAAGCTAGCAAAAGGGGCCTATGAGCTAGTTGAATTTGACGGGGACTCTTTGGGTAAACCCAGAAATGGACTTTACCTAAAGAGGTATTATGCTTAAATGATGGTATGGAGAATTTTTAGTTAGGTTAGGTTTTCTTTCTAGCTGGTGTGTTTATTAGTCTAGACAGCGTGCTTAGCTTAGAGAGTGTGTTTTCGTCATTATTCTGGCTTATCTTGGTTTTACTCTTGATATTTCATATGTCGATGCCTCTCCAAACGTACATTGGATTTGCTGATGGTGCTTGTCGTAGTACACAAAATATCTCTTCCGCAACTTGGGTTATCTATTCGCCCTCTGACGAGTTAGTTTCTATGCATGGGGTGAGCCTCGGTCAAACAACAAATAACATTGCAGAATACATTGTAGTGATTGAGTTATTGTCTGAATCTATTTCATTTGGGATTCGAAGTTTGATAGTGAGGTTAGATTCTGAACTCGTTGTATTACAGCTTAATAGAATATATGCCATTAGAAATCTTGTGTTATTAAGATTATTTTTGAGAGTGCGTCTCTTGGAACGTGAATTTGATTACATTGAATATCAGCATATTCCAAGGTCTTTAAATACATTAGCAGATGTAATTCCTTCTCGAATGTTAGAGAGACATTTGCAATAATCATACATGTAAATTTAAAAACATTTCATCACACATGTTTAACAAGATAAGATGGTAAATAATGATATATATAGATAAGAGTGTGTCAAAAAAATATACATCATCTTCGATCATAGGTTGAAAAAGACCTTATGATCGGCAAAAATGATAAGTACAAAAAACCAAAATGTCACATGTGTCTACAAAAGTGACCATCCAATCATTGGTGGTGCTCCCTATATGACACCACTGCCCGGGCTACCCTACACAAGAACCTCCTAAAAGGTCCTGGGACTGCAACTACATAGCGCTGAAGTCTAATAGGAATATCATCTATAGTAGTCTCAGGTATATCCGTCGTCAGACGCTCTAGATCCTGCTCCAACTCGGCTAAGGTCTCTATAGCCGCGTCCTGTGGGACCGGTACCGGTGCAACTGGTTGTCTCCTCGCAAAAGGCTGGAGATTGGCTGGACGCCGTGGACCTACATCTGCATTTTGAAAAAAAAATCTATCAGTTTTGAGACGATATTTAAAAACAAAAAAATATAGATAATTTAAAAAACTTGTGAAAAATGAAGTACCTTTGTCATCCCATTGTTCTCCCTGTGGAAGAACCATCTCCGTATCTCCACGAAAATCCACTCCGGCATAAGGAAAATCCTGGATCACAAAGACCTGGTCCTCCAACCAGTAAAAGTAACCCGCAGGAAATCGAACAACTCCCGCTCCCTCATCAGGACGCCGGGCCATCACCACAACCCATCGCATTAACTTTGGCTCCCGAGGAGGCCCAACCTCAACTGTGAGATGCTGCGGGATCAGCATCGGAACTATCTCTAGGGAAAAGCTCACAACTAAAGGCCCATACCCAAGGTCTTTGATTTCCCGTTCTTTGTCCTAGTCAGTTGGCCCTTCATATTGGCCAACACAGCATCGCACCAGTTGAAAATGGTGCCTCGGAAGCAATCAATCAACATCCGCATTTGGGACCTGGTGGCAATGTGCAAAGCGGCTGCACCGCAGAGTCTGGTAACTGTAAAGGCAATTAACATAAGTTCAGGTCGGGATATGTATTTGATTTCTATCCCCTTTTCCTGGTTTTGATTATTGGACCACTCTAGCGAGAGACTAGCAAGGGATTGGCCACCCAGCCTAGTCCCGAACAGAGACAGTTGCTCGCCCCTATTAGGCAAACCAGTGAGAAAATATGTCTGAGGACTCTATCTTGAGTTGGTGCCCTTCGATGTAAAAGCATTGATCCTGAACGTTCCACCTTTCAACCAACCACTCTAAGAATCGCACTTGGGCCCTCATGCCAGGTATGGCCCAGTATTTGTAGAGACTGCATGCCTTCAAAGCATGAATGGAAGGTTGATGATTTATTGCGGCCAAATCGACATCTTCGTGTTCTCTTTCGCGCCAATCAAGCATGGTGGGAAATCTACACACCAGAAAATATTCATTAGAATTCATTAAATAAAAAATAAATGGTTTAGTTTTGAGATTTGGGGTTTTAAATTTACTTTGCGCGAAGTACGCACCCCGCTTTCAGAAAACAGAGCGTGGGTACGCGGCTGTTCTTAAGGTAGGCTACGTACTCCTGCCATTTTCCATTAACGAAAATGTCGGGGTACGCAGGTCACCCATGGGGTACCTGCGTATCCCGAAAAGCGAATCTTAAAACCCCAAAGCCCCCAAAAAATCAAAATAGGGCTTAAAATGAAATTCTAAATGGATGAAAACAAAGAGGAGGATGTTTTGAAATACCTGAAAGAGACGACGCTCGATTCCGACGGTCGGATTCTCTGCAAAGTGCACGGGAAGTTTCTTGCCAAAATCCCTTTTCTCTCCCTCAACAGTAAAATGGTAAAAATGACATGGTAAAAAGTATTTTTATAGGTTTTTTGGATAAATGAATGCTAAGTTTGTTTATTTTTCACCATGGAAGGATATTTTTCAATGTATTTTTGCCTATCTTAAACACGTATGAGTAATGTGTTGTTTTTGTGTAGGACAAAAGGATTTTCAGGGAAAATTGTCATTTTTCAAGAACCAAAACATCAGAGTCATCTTTTAAGTCCTTTTCTGACTCCTAAAATATGAAAAGATTGCCGAGCGTCTCTTTTACACTCGTTAAAACGGAATTAAAAGACGGTCCCCTTATAGCCCTTTTCTGACCGTAAAAACAGGAAAAGATTGTCGGGTTTTTGTCGTTTCAAATTCGATACTCGAAATAAAACGACGTGTCCTTAATCGCTTTTTTCTTTTCAGGTCAAAGACACTAATCATGAAAGTACTCCCTAGTCGCAAGATCAAGCGGTTCTCCTAGGTATTATTTTATACTTTTTCGGGCTTGGGAGACACAAATTTACGAAAATGTTCAATCTAGAGTCTTCTTAAGTTTTTCAGACTCTCTAAAATTAAAAAATTCCGAGTTTTTCCTATACTGGACTCGTTAAAATTTCACAGTAAAGGACCTGTTCAATTACAAACAGGAATGGACCACTCCTTCTTAGTGTTCGAATCAAAACTAAGTTGGACTCATTCGAAGGATGAGCTTATAATCAAGCATATGTTATCCTCCTCGAGCTTGTAAAAAATAAAGAGGTACTTGCTAGAAATGGTGGGGGAAAAGAGAGAAGAATGAGCCTATTTGTTATCCTTTGTCTCAGAGAAAACCTTATTACCACTCTTGAACACAACACTTTTCATTCACCTGGGTTGGGAAATCCTTTGCCTCACAGTTGATCAAACCACATTGAAATTCTTCAGGTGGGTTCCAGGTATTAACTTTGAGTCATTCGTCACCAAGCCATCTGTTGTGTCATTATGTGTTCAAGAGGTCTGCAAACAAAACATTCAACTGCAAAATACTTGTCATCCATTTTGACCATCCCTGAGTCAGTCCTTACAGCAACATTTCTTCAACTTGAACTATGATTTCGTGTTGTGGGCTTGCCTGTGACGGGTCGCTTTCTATCGACAT